>JXCR01135104.1:200304-230941 GCA_002079205.1 Phalaenopsis hybrid cultivar
TTTTCTATAACATCATACTGAACACTATACACTTTCTCCAACATATGGTGTCATTGGTTCAAAAATGCATTCTGCTGGACTTAAAACTAGTTTAACAATGACATACTTACAAACCATCATCGCAGTGCCATACTTCAATCATTCAGCTTAGAAATTATGGGCCTTTTACAGCCCAAAATTCATGTACATTAACATCATTGGCTTAATTTTGGTTTTATAAAGTTTACCTTTGAGCTTTCTTGATATTCTCTTACTATAGAAAGCTCCTGATGTACCTCTCCATCTTAAACATTCAGCTTTAACTTTATTTATTTATTTTGTTCATATAATATATATCTTTATTTTTCACTGTAAAAAATCAATAAAAAATTTCACACCTATGCCGTTTCCTGCAAGCACCGTCTCACATGATCGTGCTAGGTGCTAACCGGGATCTCCCGATCTAGGCAAACCAAGGGCCAATTGGTCCATCTGAGGCATGAGATTGTCGACCACTCAATGGGATGCCACTCATTTGTTACTATAATTTTCTATATGCTGTTCCTAGGTTAGTTTTGCATATATTTTTGTTCAGGAGAGCCGTCAACTTCTAGTGTTTCCCTACTAGGGTTGTATTTGAAGGCAAGAAAGTGCTTTGGTTGTCGCTAGTATGAGGTCGTGACCGTCTTCCAAAGATCAAATGGCGCTTCGACTATAGTTCGATTATGCGGGGACAATTATCCTCAATTTTCCTTCTCCGTCAACCTTGCTTTCGCCTCCACCCACACTGTATTTATTGCCGCCACCGGAAAACATCCCCTTTACTGATTTTCCAGCAACCCGCAATTCCCTTCCACCTCCTTTTCCCTCCCCTTACCTTTCCAGCCTTCCTCACCATTCTTCCCTGAGATAGTTCCAGCAACCCGCAATTCCCTTCCACCTCCTTTTCCCTCCCCTTACCTTTCCAGCCTTCCTCACCATTCTTCCCAGACTATCTCACAGCCACCTAACATGATGTTCAGCTGCCAGACAATCCTATAACTCCTACCTCCCCTTGCTGCCGCCACCTTCCTACCTCCCTTCCGGCTTCCCCGTTGCTGTCAGTTGTAGGTCAGCCTTCCCCTAGCTGCTGTTCGTCCACTCAACCACTCATTACCTCTCAAGTTTCCCCCTTCCTCAAATCACAACCACCACCTTTGAACCTCACCTTAATGGGGTATCTGTGTTGGTGTTTTTTCTATATCAACTGATTGTTTGTGACTGTCGATTTGAATTTCAACAATAATATCATTGTTCCATCGTGGTTTGGGTTAACACCGGTATCACTGTGTATCATCTTCTTATAATATCTAATGACAGCTGCCTACAAAATACCACTAAAATTACATATCATGTACTTATTTTTTATTCTATTAATTGTAAGGAGTCTATCTTTTAAACATTTTATCCATTGTTTCAATTTCTCAAGCTTATAGATGTTTCCTTTTCTAGATAATTTGTTTTAGAATGGGATGATTTTATTTTCACATATTTTGTGCACAACAAAAATTTTGAAAAATTCATGAACTTACAAACAAACAAATGAGCTCTATGATCATTTGTAAAAAAATGTTAACTTACAAACAAACAATCCATTGTTTCAATGTTTGTTTTGTTTTGTAATTAATTTGTCCTTTGATACTTGTTTTAGGGCATGTTTTTTTAGTTTATGATATAAAATTCATTTTGCAGGTGAAAAGTTGCGGCCAATACTGGAGTTAGTGAACCCTCAAAAGGAGTAAGTTTTCTTAGTAAGGTTAAGGTAGACTAATTCTTAGCTTGTCTAATTTGATATTCTTAATAATCATTGCCACACTGCTCATTTGTTTCCATATACGTTCTTTGTAATTTAGAAATGTTCGTTATGTTAGTATACTCGAGAATCAACATTGGAACATGTGTCTCATAAAAACTAATGTTGAGCGTGTAAGAAAAAATTGTTTTCTTGTTTTATGTTCTTGCATGTTCTATACCAGCCTCTTGCCTGTTGTTTTGTCCTATCATTCTCTTGACTTGGATTTCAACTTAATTTTTTGAACATGCATTGCATTTACTTCCAGCATCTCTTAGCTCTATCTCAAGAGCCTGTAAACTTTTTGGCTGGTTCCTTTCTGACGTTGCTTTGTTCAAGAAGGTCATGTTATGTCGAGCTAGAAGTCTATATCCTGAAAGCAAAAATGCTTTTTCTTTATTTGTCTTTGGATTTTGAGATGTGAATTTGAATTTTGAATTGTAGTTAAGTTGATAATTAATTAGTCTTTATTTAACTTATAGTATACTTTTACACATACTTATGATGGGTTGACATAATAGGTATTATGGATGTGACTCGTGAAATTCTCTATTAACAATTAGTTTTTGCTAGTTGTGCCTTAATGCACTTTTTGTAGGGATTTTTAGTTTTATTACTGTTGAAGCTAGCTTTCTTTTTATTGAAATCTTATTCAGAACCAAAAGTTTCTATTTTCTCATATATAATGTTTGAGCTATATAAACAATCTTTGGCTTGATAAAATTTTTTTTTTCTAGCTATGCAAAGCATTATTTTTCTTCTAGGATTTTAATCCTTATTCAATCACGTGGTTTGAAGTTTCGACTTTGAAAATTCACTTTGCTCTATTAGGAGAGTTTGTGATTTTAGGTCAAATTTGTAAAAGGCAGATTAGATTTTAATAAGACACGACCTACAAATTTTGCCTTTATTTTGTCAATATTTCATGATTTTATTATAAGTTTATGATAGACACAAGCCCTCATTGTTCTTTATTTTTCCCAATGATGAGTGGAAACATCTGATCAAAGCTAATTATTAGATGCCAAGTGCTTAGAGTATAGTAGTAGCAATTTTGGCTTTAAATTAAGGAAATTTATGACCATTAACTTAGAGTGGATGATGAGAAAGTGACGATAAATTTGATAAATATCCCATGGCTCTATTGTCCCTAACTTCATGAATTGTGATCTAGTTAAAGGAAGCAATCAACTTAACCTAACAGAAGAATCTTCATAAGCAGCTTTGGGTTGTCATTTTAAGTTAATTTTATAGACTTGGGATGTATATATGTCTAAGGGGACAATTTTAAGTTAATATTAGTTAACAAAAAGCTTCATGCTCTGTCAAGTGTATAATTCAACATTTGGGAATTTTAGCAATTGGAAAATACATAGGCTACTTCTTGAGTTTTGGTTGAATTCACTAAAGAGATAAGTAGCTTCACAAGCAAGTCAAAATGGAGGCAATTTGAGCATATGTATGTTTTGACCTCATTTTCAATGAGGTCTTAGTCTCCTACTCTTAGAACCCAAGATTTAGCTTTAGGAGTTCCTTATTGACCATCCTAGCAAACTAGTAACAGAGCTCACCTCCCCTAGAACTTCGAGCCACATGTTGACTCATTTTTGTGCAGACCTCGCATGAGTAGTTCCTAGTACTCGACTCTTAGTTGCAAGGGCTAAAGAATAACATGTAGAGGACCTGAAAATGAGTTTTCATAGGATCAAAAATCCTTAGGTGAACCATTTGTGACTTGAACACTCGCGAGTGCCGCAATTTACACACTCACTGCACCACGCACGATGTTGACTTGAATTGACATGACTGTCAACAAACTTGTTCGAACGACCTTGAATGACGAAACTGACCTCGTAAGCGCATTCGTAACGTCGACTTTAGCTAAAACAGACACCTATATTGCTATGAGTTCATGCGCGAGCAATCAACACAAAATCGATGCACTTTTTTTTTAATTAGCGGGCGCTGGCCCGGGCTCAACTCAAGTTCAACTCGGATTTGATTCGGGCTGAACAAGGGTTAAACATTTTTTGAATTTCAAAAGAAAGTTTGCCCTATCTTACTTTAATCAAGGGTTTAGAGCCTTCCATTTCGATTTGAGTTTCTCAATCAACGGAATTTATTTAATTCCCAGCGTAACGTTTCTCTAAGGAGGGGCGCGATACAAAAATCCCTTCTCCCCGTCACTCCGAATCATTCTTACCTGCCTCGTCTCTCTGAATCGAAGTTCCGCTCGCCTCCTCCTCACGTAGAACCATCGCCTGCTTCGGCTTACCCCCGCTCGGGTCACCATCTCTCGGTCGAAGGCCGGATTGGGCTTCTTCTCTCTCGACAGAAGCTTGACCGCTCACATGCTTCGCTCTCCCTTGCACTGAAAAAGCTCTCCTGCACCGAATCCTGCTCCTCTGCACCGAACCCATCTGCCTGCTTTCACTCTCCCGCTCGCCTCTCTCTCCCTCTTGACAAATCCCGCTCGCCGCTCCTCCTCCGAAACCGCTCGCCTCACCCGTACGCGCCTGCTTCGCCTTCCCTTCTCTCGGCCGCGTCTGCTCTCCTCTTTGCACCGCAAACCCCCACTGGCCTTTCTCTCTCATGCTAGCACGAAAGCGCTCGCATCCGACACTCGTCTGCTTCTCCTTCTCTTTCCTCGCGACCTAAGCTCCCTCGCTCGTAGCCTCCCTCTTCAGCCCGAAGCTACCCGGAGATTAGCGCTCCCCCTCGTCGGTGAACGACTAGCCACCGACCAGTCCTCAACTTCGTTTTTGCTTAGTTTCTTGCTCGGCTTTCTTGCTGCTCGCTTAGTTATTTGTGCTGTATGTTGGCCTTTACTCCTGGATCTGATTTTTTTTTTTTTGGATTAAAGATTCAGTTCAGTTTCATGAAATAGCTTTATTTCTTCCTGAAATTTCTTGGAACCGTCAAAGTCATTAACAAATAAGGGGGAACTTTGGCTTGCTGTTACTTGTTCATTTAATCTGAAACAACTTGAATTTACATATAAGGGGTTGCTTACGCACAAAGAATTCATTTAAGGTCTAAAGAGGTGTATAATATATGTAGCTTGCTTCTCATGTCAAAATTTGTTATGGATGGGCTGCCTTGGAGTATTAATAAGCATGCTACATGTTTCATATATTTGAATTCAAAATATCTGTTTATATCCAAATTGTTTTAGCAACGAAATAACTGTATGTGAGTTACACAGTTAGTTAAAAGCTGCTTGCTAATGTTGAGCTTTTAACAGACTTAATTGTGCTTTTTTTCTTTTGCAACTTCGCTTCATGTTTCTTGTTTAATGTTCAATGTGACTGTCCCTCGCTTATCTGATGTCTTTTGCTTTATTTATTTGTTTATTTGCATCTACTTCAATCAAACAAGTTTATTTGATCAGGTTTACATAACTATTTTCATGATTTGACTTGGCTTAGATTTAGGGAATTGGTTTCATTACTTTCCTTTAAACCAACTTCTCGTTGTGCTTTTGTGAGGTAAACATGGTCGAAGAGTTAAATGATCGTAGAGCTACCCTTGGAACAGGCGAAAGGGACGACATCAAACTTTACGCTGATGAGATCTCTAAAAAAAATCATTTTAAAAAATTAAACATAATTTAAAAAAAAAATATATCACGTCCTTTTGAATTTACAGGAGTTCCTCAGATGAGGTAACTCACGGTTGCTAACGAGATCTCCCCAGTTTAAATGAGCATCACAACTTAGACTAAGTAAATTTAAAAAGAAATAGTAGTACCAGAACGAAGGAACCATGATATCCTAACTGATGTTGCTCTAATCAACTTTACCCTCCCCCCTCATAATGCTTGAATGATAACAAAACCAAAACCTTGAAAAACACCTGGTAAAACCTTTTAAACTTTAGACTTTAGAACTGCTATTTTGATAAGAAGCTTGGAGCCAGCTTTATGGGTAGCACGACAAGGAGCTTGGATCGAGCAACATGAGGATCTTCTTCAACAATCTTTCACTCCTTAATTTAAATAACCCATAGGACTTCGAGGTATCTCGCTTAGCACGACGTAAATCCTTATACCTTCTTTAGACCCCTGTATAATCTTATTGTGCAGCGTAAGTCCTAACTCCTCTTAGGTACTGATGTTGTCGTGTGATATAACGTAAACCCTCATATCTCTGCGGGCTATTTGCATAATCGAGTATTATGCAAATGTAAGTCCCAAATAATAAAATTTACAGAATTAAACACCTAAATAACATCGTCTCCAAAACTCAGCCACACAGTAGGATAGTTTGGAAATCACTGAGGGTTTCCCTCAGGATATGTGCGTCCTCTACCTTTTCATTCATTTGGGCTCCTGAAAATAATTTTTCATATTTGAGCCACTCTCATTTGTTTTTCCATGTCTACCGTGAAAATCTAAATTTTGAATTCTTGAAAACTAGTACCTCTGATCATCGTTGAGAGTTTTCTCAAGTAACCTTGTTTTTTGGGATGTAATTAACTATATGGGCTTATCTCGTTATGTAACTTGGAATCCAGGTAAAATAAACTCCACTTAATTTTTATATTAAGTAGGAAAACTTGTTGGTCACACATAAAAAGTTTGCAGGCCAAACATAAATCTCTTAGTTTGCAGGATTGTGCCCATCGTCGAGGTATACATTTATCTTTCAGAAATGTGTAGTATTCACGGTATCAGACACAATTATGCGAACTATTAGACGAATGAGATCCATTTGGTCTCATTTTTAAAAAATTAAAACATATCACTTTCAAAATCCAAACTATATACTTCTTATATAAAATCAAATTTCAAAATTATTTTATATTTTCAAAGGAAAAGTTGATTGATAGTATGAGTTTCTCATTGACATGATAAGATCATTGAGATATAACCTCAATAAAATTAACTTCTAAAGATAATCTTATAACGATGATCAATCAACTTAATTGAATAGTAAATTAATAGTCACCAATGAGGTTTAAATCTGACACAAGTTTATGGATAATCTTTAGTTTAGGGCCATCAACTAAATGCGTGGGCTAGTAAGTACTCATGTTTAGCGAAAATGAGCACATATTTGCTTTGATATGTGGATGACTTATTACATTAAGGGGCGTTTGATTTTTTATTGGAAGATAAGTTAATTGGATGGAGGGAGGGTAAATTCAATTCTTAAAAATCCTAGCCACCAACAATCTTTGCGATGGCTAGTTCACTCGAAACTATATAGGCAAGATAGTGATGTAAGTTGTTGATATTGTTGACAAAAGATGAAAGGATTCAAGAGATGGTTTGAAGTTAGAAGCCAAAACAACTACCATGGCGTCGTCCAGAATCTAAAGAAGCTATCAAGCATGACATCATATTCCAAAACAAGAGCAAAAATCATTGATAGATAAGAAAATGTTGGAGAAGGCAAGGCGAGGCTATCCCTACTATAGGAGGAATTGCGTTTGAAATCCCTAATTGAGTGCATTGAAGAGGGCGTGCGCCTGCTACGCCTCATGCTTGAGAGTAAATTAGTGGTCAATAGAAAACAAAGTGTGGAATATGTTTGAGGACTCATACATGAGTTAGACTGAGGGAGTTGTGTGAAGCCTCCTTAGGTAGAATGAAGTTGAATTCTTCAACATCGAAGCGCTTTTTGGTGTAATTGTTGGAGTTTTGTCAAAAATTCTATGTGCTCGCATGGGAGCACTCTTAGGATGGGTGACTTACTGGGGAGATACACCATCAGGACAAAAACTCGAGGCCATTAGTTTGTTACGCCCAGTATTCAGCTTGTCCCTCCTAGATCTATCGATTGCAATCCTATCGGCCTACAGATGGGCCGACCCCCTTGTCTCGGGAAGAAGGGGAGGGAGTTGGGCGAGGTGCAGAGGAAGGAAAGGGAGGTGTGGGGTCCACAAAAGGCATAATCATATGTTCAAGGAGGAGAAATTGAGAGGAGTTTGGAGGGAAGTTTAGAAGGAAAATTTTCAAATGCTGTATGAGGATTCTATTATGGAGGAACCTAGAGTTTGTTTTATTTTTTCATGCATGTTTTTTTGTAGCTGTTGTTTGCTTTCCTTATAGTGTTCCTAGCGACGTCTAGGGTGTGGGAGAGACGATCTATCTCTCAAATAGAAGATCAACCTTGTATCTTATTACCTGTTTTCCTTTGATTTTTGTAAGAGTAGCCCTTAGTTGTGTTTTCCACATATCTACTGCAATTTTGTCGTGGTTTGTTCGCCGATTTCGGTGCCGAGGCGTATCAAATTGGTATCAGTGCATAGATCTTGATGGGATGACATCAAATAAAATTGAAGTGGTAGAAGGCGAGATAGGACAAATCAAATCAGGAATGAAAGAGAGGTTCGCCGATATGGAGGACATGTTTTCTTCCATTGAAAGTCGAATGAAATATGGATTTGAAAGCGTAGAAGAAATGTGGGAGATGATGGAAAAGATTATGGAGATTCTAGCCAATGCCGTGCCAATCGCTTCAATTGCCAATTATAATAAATGGTTGATCAGAGAATCCTTGGCTAGGTCAAAAGGGAAGGGATCGAGCGAGAAGACAATAAAGAAGGGCTCATCTATCCATAAGATCGTCCCCCTAGGACTCCGAGAGAAGGGGAAGTGGAGACTTCTGATGGAGGGTAATTGGCCGAAAATTGGAGTGATGGTGTAAGGGGCATGGAAGAGCAAGATGGAGAAATTAGAGATTTGGGCGTAGGATGTGCCTATGACCGAAGGAGGGAGTTCCACCTTAGACACATGGGGGAAATACTGGTGAAGAGGGGGTTAGGGTGGAGATGGAAGGGTAAGAAAACTAAAGATGTCAATTTTCGAAGGGAAGGATACACATGATGGGTGTATCGGGTGGAGCGATACTTTCCGATCAACGAGTTGACTGAGGAAGAGAAGCTTATCACAACGGGATTATACTTGGAGGGGAAGGCTTTTGTGTGGTTCCAATGGATGAATGTAAGATATCTAATCCACTTATGGGAGGAGTTTAAGGATTGCTTGTTGGGACGTTTTCAAGCTATTCAGGAAGGAGACCTACACGAGCAATTTTGTGCTCTGACTCAGAAGAGGATGATTGTGGAGTACTGAGAAAAGTTCGTGCTCTTGTCAGGGAGGTTGAGAGGGATTTTTGCAGCGGGCTTGGAAGGGAACTTTTTGAAAGGCCTGAAGCATGACATATAAGCAATCATCTGCTCGTTGAGACCACATGGATTGAGGGAAATGATGGAGCTCACCCAGATGATGGAGAATAAGAAACATGTGAAGATTGACAAAGACGACAACACACGTGGATTCTATAAGTGCACCATGACAACCACGACACCAATGACCCAGTCGATGACATTTCAAAAAGAGACTTCGAAGGAGTAGAGTACCGGACCCGACTCGAGGGTAATTTCAAGCGCCCCACAGATGCATAAGTACATGACAAAAGAGCCAAATAATGGTGTTACTGTTGTGACGAGAAATACGCTCTTAGACACTTTTGCAAGGAGCGCGTCGTTCAAGTTCTTTTAGTTCAGAAGGAGGATACAAAGAGTGAGAAATCAAAAGAGGAAGTAGCGGAGGAGCATCTGCATTTGGATGTGGCGGAGGTGTCCCTCAATTCAGAGGTGCGATTTACCCCGAATCACACAATGAAGTTGAGGGGTGGATCGGGGAACAACCAATTGTGTTGTTGGTGGATAGCGGGGNGCATTTGGATGTGGCGGAGGTGTCCCTCAATTCAGTGGTGCGATTCACCCCGAATCACACAATGAAGTTGAGGGGTGGATCGGGGAACAACCAATTGTGTTGTTGGTGGATAGCTGGGCCACACATAAATTTATCTCAAATCAGGTTGTGAAGAAGCTAGGGTTGAAGCTGGTGACTACAGGGAGCTTTGGCGTCATGATGAGATAGCTAATTGTAGAGAAAAGCCGAGGAATTTGCAGAGGGTTGATTCTGATACTACTTAGCCTACAAGTGGTGGAAGATTTCTTTTGTTTAGATTTGGGAAACACAGATATGATTCTGGGGATGAAGTGATTGCGATCATTGAGAGAGATGAATATAGATTGGAAGTCCTTGAGGATGGAGTTCCAAGTAGAGGGTAGGAAGGTGGTGCTGGGAGGAAATGCTAGCTTATGGAAAACCATGGTGTCGCTCAAACCATGGTCAAGTCGATTTGGGGAGTAGGACTAGGTTACTTTATAGAGTTGCTGAGCATTGAGGATGTTCGAGATTCAGAGTTGGCAGAGTTTCCAGAGGGGGTCTAATAGCTTATACCCCAGTTTACAGATGTTTTCTAGCAATCAATCAGGTTACCTCCTCTGAGGGAGCACGTGCACGCTATTACATTGAAGGAGGGTGTTTCTCCCATCATCGTCAGACTATATAGGTGCCCCCCAGATTCAGAAGGATGAGATATAGAAGCTGATCCGGGAGATGCTCGAGGTTGGAATTATTAGACCTAATGTGAGCCCTTCTTCTGTTCTGTTCTGTTGGTGACGAAAAAAGATGATAGTTGGAGATTATGCCTGGAGCATGTACTACTAGGTTTTAGACAAGGAAACATTGTTGGACAAGTTTCCTATTCTGTGTGTATGAGTTGTTAGATGCGCTTTATGAGGCAGTAATTTTCTAAAAAAATGATCTTTAGTCAGGGTACCACTAGATCAAGATGAAGCCAACTGATGTGCATAAGACAATATTCTAGACATATGAAGGATATTATGAGTTTTTAGTGATGTCGTTCGGCCTCACCAACACCCTAACGCCAATTCAATCCCTCATGAATAAGGTTTTTCGACCTTAACTCGGGAAAATTTTCTTGGTATTCTTTGATGATATCCTGATCTACAAACTTACAGAGACTGAGCATGTGGGGCACTTGAGGACAGTTCTGGAGACGTCGAGGAAGCACTAGTTATATTCTAACTTGAAAAAATATTCTTTTGCTTAGTTATAGGTGGAGTACCTAGGACTTATGGTGATAGCAGTGGATCAGTTCAAGTTCGAGACTATGGTTGATTGGCCATTACCGAGGATTTCAAAGGGGTTGAGAGGATTCTTGGGGCTTACGGACTACTAATGGAAGTTTGTGAGAGGATATGACACGATAACATGGTCATTGACTAAGCACTTGAAGTAAGATAATTTCAGTTGGGGAAAACATCCACACACTCGTTTGAGCATCTGAAGGGAGCCATAACTAGCGTACCGGTATCAACGCTTCCAGATTTCAAAAAACTATTTGTGGTGGAGACAGATGCATCAGGATACTGATTAGGAGCAGTGCTCACATAGGATCAACTACCAATTGACTATTTTAACCAGGTTCTTACAGCCAGTGGGAGACTAAAGTCAGTATATGAACGAGAATTGATAGCGATTGTCTTGACAATTCAGAAGTGACGACCTTACCTGTTGGGACGACATTTCTTGGTCAGGACAGATTAGAGAAGTTTAAAGGATCTTCTAGACCAGCGGATGGTGACTGAAGAACATCAAAGATGACTATCCAAGCTACTGGGGTATGATTTCAAGATTCAGGGGTATGATTTCAAGATTCAGTACCAGCCATGTTGGAGAACAAGACAGCTGATGCACTATTGAAAAGGTGGAGGAACTCCAATTGACGACTCCATCGGTACCCTAGGTCTTAGATTGGGAGGTTTTGAGACAGGAGAGCGAAAGAGGCGAAAGAGATGAGGAGCTGCGGAGAATAATAACTAAATTACTACATTACCCGAATAGTCATGTAAGATATGCATTGAAGGGACAACAACTACTCTACCAGGGGAGATTTGTGCTACCCAAGTCGTCAGAGTATATTCCCAGATTATTGCAAGAGTTTCATGACAGTGTGATTAAAGGACATGACAAAATATGATGTGTACTAGCGACACAAGTAATTGGCCACAACACCATAGGTGTTACTACAAGCATTAACATTGCCGGAGAAGGTTTTGGAGGAAGTGACGATGGATTTTATCGAGGGATTGTTCCGGTTAGAAGGGTTTACAGTGATTATGGTGGTCGTGGATCGCTTAAGTATGCACATTGCATTCCATTATGACATCTTTTCACTACGGCCGCAGTCGCGGTGGTGTTTATCCGTGAAGTAGTCCGTTTGCACAGGGAGTCAAAATTGATTGTATCGGATAGGGACAAGGTGTCTCTCAACCACTTATGGAAAGAGCTATTTAGGTTGTAATGAACAATCCTAAAAAGAAGCACCACATATCATCCCTAAAGAACATGAGGTGGAGACAGACCTGCGTTGTTATGTATCTGTACACCGAAGTTATGGGCTAAGTATATTGCATGGGCCGAATATTGGTGTAATGCTTCGTACCACACCGCAGCATAGACAACCCCTTTCAAGATATTGTATGGGCGGGATCCACCTCACTTGATACATTATGGGCAAGGACCGAAAAACTAACTTTCAGAACCTTAATACAACATATATATATGAAATGACCATAAAGGAGGGGAGGATACAAGGAAATGCGTTGAAAATTGGAAAGAAAAATAAAGAAAGGGCATTCAGTTCGGTTCAGTCCTGATTGCAAAACCTGGGTGCTCGATGCTTGCAAACTCGAGATCGCTCGTCCTTATATGCGGACGCTACCGCGTCAAGTAAGGTAAGAGGTAAATATTCGTTTGTTAGATGTAAAGCTTTTGAAGTATTTTTAACTTTAAAAAACATGCAGTAATAGGAATTTGACGGATAACGCGTTCATCTTTATAGCAGGTAGCGTAGTCTTTTACTTGAATGTAAATTCCAACTTCACATTTTAGTTGATTTTTGGTTTCTGGTTTTGGTTTTTGCCTTGAACGTAGTTTCAATTGGTCTCTTATGGGGCTTTTCTTCCTCAGATGATCAATGATACTTGCCTTTCACATAATTTTTTGAATAGATTCATGTACATTCTATCCAAGTTTCTTGTCATATATATGCTTTTTGAAATTTAATTCTTATATATTTTTAGTTATGCTAGTCTATGGCCTTTCTAATCAATTATGTTTTTTTAGAGGTCCATGGGGTGCGCTTTCCCCAATTCCAGAAAACAATGCCATCGCTGTGGACAAAGAGGTTGATTTCTTAAATTGCTTTTCTATGTTGTGGCTGCTGGTTTATTATCTGTGCTACTACTTTTTTTCTTTGATTCTTTTAACTTCAGCTTCAAATGAGGCTATTGTATGGATATTTGGGATAATAGGCCAAACTTAACAAATTTTACTATTTTGTATGACAAAGTAGATTTATATTTTTATTTGTTTGGGAAATTTTTGTGATAGACTGCTTGATCAGAAGGAACCTGACATTATTTTTGTTTTTAGGATGGATCTATTTTCTCAGCTGCTGGAGATTCCTGTGCTTATTGTTGGGATATGGTATGTATATGTTTACGGCGGTTCAAGTTTTTTTTCTATCATCAAAGAAAATAATGTAATTATTTGGTTACATCAGCATTTTAGTTTAACTTTGTTCATATGACAATATTCTATATAATTGCAAGCTTTCATCTGCTTTATTTCTGTTTGTTAATGACTAACTTGTTCATCCTTCTATGATGATTCATTTCCTCAATATTTTTAGTTTGTGATTTATTCTTTTATGAATTAAGGATGTTCCTTTAAGTTTCATCATTCATGTAAAAATATTTGTGTTTTTTCTAATAGTTACAGCNGTCCTTCTATGATGATTCATTTTCTCCATATTTTAAGTTTGTGATTTATTCTTTCATGAATTAAGGATGTTCCTTTAAGTTTCATCATTCATGTAAAAATATTTGTGTTTTTTCTAATAGTTACAGCTTTATTATTAATGTGCTTGCAATCTAACAACAATCGTAAATAGCTTATTTCAATTACTTGCTATAATACTTATTCTATATTCCAAATCAGTGCGTGTTACACAAGATATTAATTTTCTTCAGCGCAAATGAGCTTTGACAACTTTAGCAATATCGCTTTTATTCTCACAATTTCTTTTACCCGCCTTTCATTTAAGTTTTCTATCTGTTTTATCACTGCATAATTAATCTGTTTTTTACATGGCCAATCAAATTTNTGCGCAAATGAGCTTTGACAACTTTAGCAATATCGCTTTTATTCTCACAATTTCTTTTACCCGTCCTTTCATTTAAGTTTTCTATCTGTTTTATCACTGCATAATTAATCTGTTTTTTACATGGCCAATCAAATTTCTATTTTTAACTATTAATTTTTTTTTAGTAGGTGCTACTCCCACCATTTTTATAATATATGATCATATGTCAGTTTGACCTTAGTTTNTTAGAGAGAGAAAGAGAAAGATGGACCTCATGCAAAAAATAAGGTCAATAAATGAACTCTCAGTAAGTAGGGTGTACCACATGTATTGGCGTTGACTGAACTAATCAACAAAATCCAAAAAAAATTCACAAGTTCTAATACTTGGAACCAACTGAAGATTTGAGTTTGATTTAAATTTAACTTTGATTTGGCTTTGAATTTGATTTTTTGTTTTGAAGTTTTAATATTTTAACAATACTTGATTAGCAAGACTTGAAGTTTTGGTCGTCACATTAGTAGAAAAGAAGTTGAGGAGGCTTTAAAGAAATCAAGGGTGGAAAGTCTGTAGGACTTGATGATATTCCAATTGAAGTATGTAAATATTTAGGAGATTTGGGAGTTTCTTGGCTTACTAAACTCTTTAATATTATTTTAAAAACTAAAAAGATGCCTGCGGAGTGGAGGAAGAGTATTTTGATCCCCATTTTTAAGAATAAAGGGGAATGAAATATGTAAATGTTTAGGAGATTTGGGAGTTTCTTGGCTTACTAAACTCTTTAATATTATTTTAAAAACTAAAAGATTCCTAAGGGGTGGAGGAAGAGTATTTTGGTCCCCATTTTTAAGAATAAAGGGGATGCACAAGAGTGTATTCTTGAGGAGTGGAGGAAGAGTATTTTAGTCCCCATTTTTAAGAATTAGCGTTGAGAGGATCCTAAGGGGTGGAGGAAGAGTATTTTGGTCCCCATTTTTAAGAATAAAGGGGATGCACAAGAGTGTATTCTTGAGGAGTGGAGGAAGAGTATTTTAGTCCCCATTTTTAAGAATTAGCGTTGAGAGGATTTGAGGAGTGGGGAAGAGTATTTAGATCCTCCATTTTTAAGAATAAAGGGGATGCACAAGAGGGTGCAAATTATAGAGGAATTAAGTTGATTCATTTTTAAGGATAAAGGGGACACACAAGAGTGTGCCAATTATAAAGGAATTAAGTTGACGTTGGGGAATAGTGGAGGAAGAGTATTTTGGTTCCCATTTTTAAGAATAAAGGGGATGCACAAGAGTGTGCGAGTAGAGAGGAATAGTATTTTGGTCCCTACTTTTAAGAATAAAGGGGATGCACAAGAGTGCAAATTATAGAGGAATTATGTTAATGTGTCATATTTTAAGATTATGGGAAAGGTAATTGAACATATGTTAAGTCGTATTACAAAGATTTCTCAAAATTAATTTGGATTTATGTCGGGCAGGTCTACTATGGAAACTATATAGTTATTGAGAGGTTTGATGGAGAAGTTCAGAGATAATAAGGAGGATCTACATTTTATTTTATTAATTTAGAAAAAGCTTAGGATAGAGATATCCTTTGGAGATTTCTTGAGAAGAAATGTGTTGATATGACTTATATTTAAGTCATTAAAGATATGTATACTAGATTTATTACTTGTGTTTGAACTGAAGGAGGATTGACCAAATATTTTCCTATATCTGTTGGATAATATCAGGGATCGACTTTAAGCCCATATCTTTTTGCTTTATTTATGGATGGTCTTACTGGACATTTACAAGAGAATGTACCTTGGTGTATGCTTTTTTCTAATGATATCCTTCTCGTGGATAAGGCAAGAGAAAAAACCCAAGAAAAACTTGAATTATTGAGGTTTACATTAGAGTCTAAAGGCCATCATTTGAGTAGAACTAAAACTTAATACATGGATTGTAACTTTAGTAGTAGTAGCTCTAGTGACAAAAGTGTAACTTTGGGCGATCCAATTATTAAAAGGTGTGAACGATTTAGATATCTCGAGTGTATTGTTCTGAGCGATGGTAATATAGATAGGGATGTTAATAGTAGAATTCAAGTTGGTTGGTTGAATTGAAGGAATGCTTCAGGCCTTTTGTGTGATAGAAAAGTATTGCTTATACTAAAAGAAAAATTTTATAAGAAGGTGGTGAGACCTGCAATGTTCTATGTCGCTGAATGTTGGCCATTAAAAGAGAAGCATAATACTAAGTTAAGTGTTGTCGAGATGAGAATGATTAGGTGGATGAGTGGATTTACACTTAGAGACAATATTGAGAAATGAATATATCCGTGATATGGTTGGTGTAGCTCCTGTGACAGACAAAATTAGAGAAAGTCATCTTAGTTGGCTTGGTCACATTAAGCGGTGACCATCTGATGATTTGATTAGAATAGTATATGTTTTAGATTCGACTTATGTTAAGAAAGACAAAGGTAGACATAGGAAGACTTGGGCTTATTGTATAAAAAAATATCTTAAGTTATTATAACTAAATGAAAATGTGACACTAAATAGGACGCAATGGAGAAAAAAGATTCATGTAGCCGACCCTACGTAGTGGGATTAAGGCTTTGTTGTTGTTGTTGTTGAAATTTTAATATTTTGGAATTTTTAAGAATTTATGCTAAGTAATACTTAGACAAAAGATGCCTAAGGAAGATTGATCGGTTGATTATTGAAAGAAAGGAAAAAAGAGAAACTGGGATAATTAACTTAAAATAGAAAGCAGTGAGACTCGCATCTACCTTAAGACTAATCAATTGATCGAATTCATGATAAAATGCACGCGGCTCACATCTATCTTTAAGACTAATCAAGTGATTGGATCTATGGTAAACCGTATGTGAAATCACATTCACCACCAAATCAGATTGAGGGAAGTTGTCTTACTCTATTTAAGGTAGTCTCACTCCAAACCTTAGAAGATGATGATTAATTTCAAAAGTAGAAAACAAATAGACTAACATTTACTTTAAAAATTATTCAGTGTGATCAAACCTAAGGTAAAAAAAGCACGGGGACTCGCATTTACCACCAAATTCGATCAAAGAAAGGATGAATTACTCCATTTAAAGTGACCTTACTTCAAACATTAGAATTCATAAAACCTGAACATAAAACTAAGGGACTTACATTCAACATGAGTGGTGAACAGGGTAAGTCGGTCAAGAAGGAATGTCAAGAAACTAAAATTTATTTTAAGAGCTAGTCAAGGAATATGATGCCTTAAATTCATTTAAGGGGGTTGCAAACCTATCATAAGGGAAGATTTGATATAACTGTTTCATTGGGAAGGAAAGCCAAGAGACTCACTTCCAACCTAATAAATATAATTGGTGACTAAAGCAGATCGGGCTTCACTATTAATGTGGGACTTACACCAATTATGATACTTATCAAGCAATAGGAAACCTTACTCCATTTAAGGTAGCCTTATTATTATCCTCAATATTCACAGAACTTGAACACATAAGAAGGAAAACCAATGGACTCGCATCCAACCTGAAAGGTGAATAGATTAACTAACTCATAAAAGAATGTCATGGAACTCACATGGACTCGCATCCAACCTGAAAGGTGAATAGATTAACTAACTCAAAAAATAATGTCATGGAACTCACATCTAACTTGAGAGCGAGTCAGGGATATCATATTAGGAAGGAATGCCAAGGGACTCATATCTAACCTAGGGGATTATCAAGGAGAGGATGTCTAACTTTAATTAAGATGTCTTACTGCAAACCTAAAAAAAGATTTGATATACTTAAACATCTTAAAACTGGAAAAATAAGGGACTCACATCTGGCCTAAGAATGAATATGACAATCATATTAAGAAAGAATGCCAAGGGATTCACATCCATCTCGATATTAGTCTAGGAATAGGAAACTTTACTCCATTTAAGGTGTTCTTACTCCTATCCTCAAAGATTTGATTTAAGGAAGGGACTGTTCTATAAACATAAAACCTGCTAACCCCTTCTGCACAGAGCAAAAGATTAAGATTTTGCGAAAGGAAGTCTTTAGCCGGGGAAAGAAAGCAAAACTAGTAATAGATTGAGAAAACACAATCCAAATTACATCGGAAGAAGAAATTGGATTTTAAAATTTGTTTAGGTTTCAATTTTATTTCTTGGATTTATTTTGTTTTCATTTATTTTAGTTTGTTTTATTTTCGGTTTTTTTTTCCTTTTTTTTTCTTCTTTTTTTGTTTTATATTGTTTTATTTATTTGTACTGTTCTTTTGTTCATCAACTTTTTTTTTATTTTTATTGAGGAATATTCAGTTGTTTGGTATTTGCAATCAATAGTGTAGACATGCATCCATAATGGTGATAAACAATTAATTGTTATCAAACTTCAACTGAATAATGAAAAATTGATGCCTTCAAATAATGAATAAAAACATATGATTAGTATTAGAGACAACATACATAATCTCTATCATAGTCCATTGGAGAAACATTATAATCTATAGCCATGCATCACTATGTGTCTCTCAAAGTTGTAAATCTAAATCACTGTGTATCATTATAAGATTCTATATCAATCACTATATATCATCATATAATTATGTATCAATCAATGTGCATCTGTATTATATATCAGTATAGTTGTCTATTTGTAGTCAACTTCCAATACATGTGTCTTTAGCTATGCGAAAATAACCCATGCTCCAATATAATATTTAGAACTCAGCTCCCTCAAGTACACGTAGAGATGTTCTATTTCGAGACACATTTAAATATATGCATGAAAATATGTATTTCACTTTTTAAATGTGACGATAATGCTATTTTTATGTAAAATTAAATATTTGATTGCTATGTGTGTAAATATGAAAGCTTCAATGTAACATGTATAAATACAATTGAATAGAGTGATATGTATGTAAACGTTACAAAAAAAAAAAATATTGTTAAATATGAAAATAGAATAAAACAAAAAAAATCAAAACATTGGACATATGTAACTTATNGATGTATTTCACTTTTAAAATGTGGCGATAACGCTATTTTTATGTAAAATTAAATATTTGATTGCTATGTGTGTAAATATGAAAGCTTCAATGTAATATGTATAAATACAATAGAATAGAGTGATATGTATGTAAACGTTACAAAAAAAAAATGTTAAATATGAAAATAGAATAAAACAAAAAAAAATCAAAACATTGGACATATGTAACTTATTTTTGCAAAGATGCCTAAACAACCGGGGTGGTCCCTTCCTCCATCACGTGCTGCGGCCCCAACTGCAGGTAATCCACGTGGCAAAATCACAAACACATATCCTGTTCGATCCAGCCAGCAAAGTTCGATCTTATCTTGTTACCGTGCTGTGCTTATCCGCTNTTTAAACAACCGGCGTGGTCCCTTCCTCCATCACGTGCTGCGGCCCCACCTGTAGGTATATACACGTGGCAAAATCGTAAACACATATCCTGTTCGATCCAGCCAGCAAAGTTCGATCTTATCTAGTTACCGTGCTGTGCTTATCCGCTGCCACGTCAACATTTATTTCCAAATTGACGGATATGATCAGCGGCCAATCGAGAGACCCTTTATAAATATCTCCCTAATCTCCCCATCTTAACCTTTATCGATCTCTAATCTTAAAGGAGGCGGTCCTTTCGCTTTTTTCAGTAGCATTTTTGTAATTAGGCAGCAGACTATGGGACTTCTCGATAAGCTCTGGGATGACACACTAGCCGGACCTCGGCCGGAGACAGGTCTCGGCCGCCTCCGGAAGCACGCATCCTTTTCCCTACAGTTGAATACTGGGAAAGGTAGGCTGAAACCCTAATCTTAAGCTTGCTCTGCTTCTTCTTCTTCTTCTTCTTCTCAAGTTCTGTTTTCCATTGAATATGTTAGATCTAACACTCTTATTTGGGTTTTTGGCCTGTAGCAGACGAGATCGTCGGCGGAACAATTTCTAGAACGTATAGCGAAGATTTGCAGGAAGAGTTGCCACGGNAGTTTTCCATTGAACATGTTAGATCTAACACTCTTATTTGGGTTTTTGGCCGGTAGCAGACGAGATCGTCGGCGGAACAATTTCTAGAACGTATAGCGAAGATTTGCAGGAAGAGTTGCCACGGGTGACAAGGAGTATTATGATCAAGAGGCCGGCGGGATGCCCTTCGCCGGCTAGCGGGACACCGCCAGCATCACCTGCAGGATCGACTCCTCCACTATCTCCGTTTTCCGGTATTCTTTGTCTTGGATTTTATAATTTTACTTAAGCGCGTTTCTGTGTTTTGTTTCTAAGCAGTGGATCTTTGCAAATCAATGGAAGTTTCTGGATCCGTGTACTCTGTGCCCTTTTTTTTAGAAGGTCTGGTAGTGTTTTCTTTGCCCGTTTAGGATTTGGATATCTGGAGAACAACCTTTATGGTTCTTGAATATAAATACCATATAAGAAATCTTGAATTAATAAAACTTGTAAATCTTGATTTGGCAAATTTTTAGATTGTTTAACTTATAAATTACTTTTGTTGTCAATATTTTGCAATTTGAGTGAAATTTACAGTTATTTGGATGCGAATTAATAACTTTTATCTTGTTGTCAATATTTCACACATTCAAATCTCATAAATCCGGCTTTGGTTGCTAACGAAATTCTTAGAAGTAATCTTTAGGATTCCTCAAAATTTCCTTTGGCAAGCCTGAACCCTAATTCGTACACAATCCAAGCCTAAATATATAAAACATGGGGATTATTTAATGCAAAATACACAAACTTTTGACCAGAATTTTGGGTTTTTTGACGTGTGTTTGATATGTAAATTCATTGCACGAAATTAGACTCATATCTCTGAAAAAATATTACATCAGGACTCCACACGTAGAGCTACGTGCATAGTTCAATGAAATTACGTCGTGGAGGTGAAATCGTCCCATAACACAATCCTTCTTGTTATTCAGGTGTTATTATGTGTTATTCAGGTGTTATTGTGTGTTATTAGCATTATTGATGTGTTATTTTGTTATTGTCCATATCTCTAGCGCTCTGATTTTAGGAAAACTTTTTGTTTTTTGCTTTCTATGGCATCTTATCAGGTGGAAAGGAATGGAACCGGTTTCGGAGGAAATCATCCTCTGATGCATACGAGCGAGCTTGTGGTGGAGGAAGGTTGGCAAAGAGTCCCAGTTCTCGTTATGAGGTGTGAGCTCTGCTGAGCTCTCAGTCGACCCAACACCAACTCGATAGAGATGGAAAGATGAATACAGGAGCAGCGAGTGAATTGTAGGTAGACTGAAATGATGAAAATGGAGGATTTCTTCTTCCTCTAGCTCAGGTTTATCATATCCGGTGTAGTTGGGCGTGTAATATTTGTTGGGATGTGTGTATGTCTATCCGTTAATGTATATGAAAAGCCAATTTGGTTGTTTTCTTCTGTTACTGAGTGCTGAGCTGTGTAGGGAGGGGTTTTGCGGTTAGGTTGGCACTGGGAGCGTCACCATGTCTTCTGTTTTGTTTGATCTTTATATAATAATTGTGGTTGGAGTTGTTGCTTGATGCTATACAGCCTGTTATTTTTTTTTATAGTTTTTTATTTTTCATATTTCTTGCTTATTTCTGCATATAACTTTTAATAGGTCAGATCTATGGTTGGAGCTTAATGAAACTTCTAGTTTGTGGGGTAATGTTTTATGCTGTTTAGGTTAGTCTATTCATTTCTGTGAGGACAAGATGAGAGTGAACACAAGATGTATTATAATTAATTATGTTGGGGGGATAGTATGCATTCTCATTTAAATAGGGGTGGATGAATTTATTTTGTAAACATTAAAAAATAAATAAATAATCAGACCAAAGGATCACATGCCAATGGACGAAAAAGGGTTGGCAGGTCATCCTTTTTTTTTCACCGAAGTCAGCTTATCGTTATGATAGTCATATGGAACGAACCTCTTAGGCTGCCCTTGATGACAAGACATGTTATCTGGAAGTCTAATGCATTATTAAAGTCACGGTATTACTTGCACTGTCAAACATTTGTTTTGCGAGCTCGCATCCATTATAATCATCTCCGTTAAGATCTATATAGCCATTGGGGTCAATTGTCTCTTTTGAAATTAAGATCTATATAGCCATTGGGGTCAATTGTNTTCTCATTTAAATAGGGGTGGATGAATTTATTTTGTAAACATTAAAAAATAAATAAAAAATCAGACCATAGGATCACATGCCAATGAACGAAAAAGGGTTGGCAGGTCATCCTTTTTTTTCATCCGAAGTCAGCTTATCGTTATGATAGTCATGTGGAACGAACCTCTTAGGCTGCCCTTGATGACAAGACATGTTATTTAGAAGTCTAATGCATTATAAAAGTCACGGTATTACTTGCACTGCAAACATTTGTTTTGCGAGCTCGCGTCCATTATAATCATCTCCCTTGAGATCTATATAGCCATTGGGGTCAATTGTCTCTTTTGAAATTAAGATCTATATAGCCATTGGGGTCAATTGTCTCTTTTGAAATTTTTGCCAAGTGATCGGAAGGGAGTAATCAACCCCCCCCCTTCCCCGCTTTTGCTTTCGCTCTTGAGCAAGTTTTACTCATGATAATGGCTCTGGATGTCCGGATAATAGCCTGGATGCAGCGAGGAGGGAGGAGGTCCGATTCCTCCCATCTTCTGNGCTTTTGCTTTCGCTCTTGAGCAAGTTTTACTCATGATGATGGCTCTGGATGTCCGGATAATAGCCTGGATGCAGCGAGGAGGGAGGAGGTCCGATTCCTCCCATCTTCTGCTGCATTCATGACGTTGTTCGGACATCCGGAGTTCGGATGTAAAATTTTTTCTACTATCAAGACGTGCACTGGTTTCATGTCCTCAGTCCTCGATGTGGCCAGCGTCTGCAACCCTCTTAACTCAGTGAAGGAACGACGGGATAAGATTCCACGTAGAAAGATGTCTGAAATCTCCAAATTTCTCATGCATGGTTGCATTGCTCTCCTTCTCAAAACCATTGATGAATGACGATAAGGTAACCCAATAACGGTCATCTGTGTGGTAAGCTGGTAGCAAGATTTGAGAGCAGGACTACGGTGTTTCTAAGCATAATTCACAACGGGGACGACAAATAAAATTAACCATTAAAATAAGAGTTACATTTATTCATAATACTTTGCTGTCCCTCTTAACTTTCTGTAAAACATGATTTTGCTTTTATTTTGTATATTTGAACAGAAAACAATCTATTTAATGTGCACAAACTTTTTTTTGTTGATGATTTGTAATAATATTATTGCTTGTGTGTGTAACACTTAAATTTCTAATTTGATATTTTTTTTTCTTAGAGGCATTTAATACATGCAAATCAGATTCTGTATTTATTGATTATGACTCTAAAGCGTAATTACAAGTAAATTTCAAAATTTAGTTGTTAGATTTGTGAATTTATAAAAACTGAGGTATGAATGTAAAGCCCCCAATATTTTAATGATATGGAGAATAGCCTGCAGTTATAAATTTGGGTATATGTTTCTAAGATAAATCAATATATGTATGTGTTTGTTATGTTCAAGTCAATAGCTTGTGTTTTCAACATCTGTTATTGAACAGGGGCAATTAAGCTGTAAATGTATGGACAGTTTCGTGAATCTTGTTGTAATAATATTATGATTTTTTCATATAAATGTTTAGTAAATGGATCACTATTTGAATTATGTGGTATGTATGCAAAAGCTCTTTTTTTTGAAGTATACTTCCAATGTTGAATCAACCAAAATAAATTTGAGCGTAGTTTTATAGCCTTCTTGTGCCCAACATTAGAACAAACATNATTTAAAGAGCAAAGGAGCCGAAATTGATATTGACAATCAGTTTATAATACTTACATTAAAGTAGGCAGCAAATTAAAAAAGGGGTTTAGTCTTCTTCTTTGAAAAATAACTGGTGGTGAGGACTAGTTACATCTTGATAAATAATGTCAATTATTAACCTAAATATATGGTAATGATACCGTATATAACCATGGTACAATTCCTCATTAAGAGGATCCATTCATTTTATTGCATGTAGATGTCTCAAATATTAATTAGAGTTTAATGTTGGAAATGTATTAAATAATGAAATATATTATTATAGTAACATGTGTTGATACATTTTTTGGAGAAAAAAATTGTAGTAGAATCTAAGAAAAAAACTAAGCTTTTTTAACAAATCCATAAAAAAAGAGATGAATGAATACATTGACCTTCATTACCATGCCATTTTAATAAGTATGAACAAAATTATAATGGAAATGATAATATATCTTTCTTAACATGAAATAAATGAGATGATTGTAATCTCAATGTATGATAAGAAAGAATACTTGGTGTAAGTTTTACCATAATGCATTGATGGAAGCTAGAGGCTAACCTAAGGACATTTAAATGACTTTATTTGTTATGAGGAAAAAAAGTTGCTACCCATCCACCACATAGAGATTGAGCAAAATTATTAAAGGAGGCCAACAATATTATGGTGTCTATGTTAATGAAGTTATGGAGGCGGAGTCTGCGACGACTAGGCACCTTCTGCTTGGTTTGTTGGGAAAACTCTGGCGCCTAGGCGCCATCTAAAACTTGATATGCCCCAGCGATTATCACGATTTATATAAGTCCTGGTAATGACACCAGAAACTTGATCTGCTTCCTGTTGAGTTCTTAAAGTTAGGTATTATTACTTATTAAGGTTTCTCACGCAAGCATATGTATCATTTCAGTAATATAGGGCTCAAATGAATATGAAATGTCAATCCTACAGGGAAGGGGAGGTAAATAATTCCAAAGGCACAGTTGTAGTCTTCTACGTTCATGTCTTAGTTTGGAATGTCGTTAGAGGTGGTTTTTCTAACAGCTACTCCTAAGTTAAGATTTTATGAATAAATTAAACCTATCTAGATCAACAGATTAGGTGAAATTCAATATTGATAAAATTACTTTTCTCATGTGATTTACTTGGTAGATTGTAGATGTGACTACTAGAAATTGTAATTTATGTAGTGACAAATAGGATCGTAAATTTATTTACCCTCTGTCGAGCGCGTAAATAAGTATGGTTCAAGTTTGGTTCTTTCTTCCGGTTGTCACCCTAGAAATTCCATGTTCAAACCATATCAACACATCTCCCTATATTTGCATTGCCTCTTGACTACTTCACCATAGCCTATCGAACAATATGAATATTCTAGTCATTTCACCACCGCTCTTTCGAGTCATAATGTGTCACAACTAATTTTAACAAGTCATATGGCCAACATGACATGTAAATGAAGCGTAGTAGAATGATCATCAGACTTAAATAAGAAAAATCAATTCCATAGCATTCAACATTCTACAAGTTCTACATAACAATCACAAGAAAAAAGTGCAGGAATTTTACTCACATAACATGTTTAAACCACATAGAACTTCATTGAATCAATGCAAATTCAATAAATATGTGTTTACAAGTAAACAAGACAATCAAAACACAATCTTAACTTTTCTCGTTTGAGAAAGAGATGTAAATCCCTCCAAAAAAATCTTCTACTTATCATTGCAATGTTGATACAAATCTCTTACAGAATTCACTCAAATTCCTCTCTTCAATCTCTCAAAAAACAGATAGATTCTACAATTTCTACTCCTACCTTCGTCCTCCAGGCATCCCTAGAGAACTCCCGGACTTGGAAAATGTCAAATGTCTCCAAAATTCGTCTTCCAAATCGTCCAAATCCATCTAATAACCCCTAGGCTCGTGCTGAAATCACCTCGAACAATTTTGGCATCTAGGCGCCCAGTCTGCGGCGCCTAGGTACCGTCTTCTCAATTTGCTAGGAAAACTCTAGCGCCATGGAGTCAGTCGGCGATGCCAAAGCACTATGGGGGGTGGTGGTGGTGGTGGTGATGGTAGCAATGGTGTCAGCCATGTGACTGTGTTTTAGGATTTGTTTGGGGTAGCTGCAGCTTATTGATTAATCTATTGATAAGCAGATTAAAAATAAATTGTTGATAAGCTAGATGCGGTGGCTATTGCAAATTTTTATTTTTTTGGAAAAGTCGGACTATTGCCAGCAAGCTGCCACCACACCTAGATAGGCGTGGTCTGAAAATGCTGTAAATGCTATTTCCAGCGTTTTCAAAACGCATAAGTTGTCATAATGCAGTTTACCCAAACAGGTCAGTTGTGTTTTCAAAATGTCACCGCACCAAAAAAGCTGCCCCAAATGGGCCCTTACTGGCTGAAAGTAGTTTAATGATTGTGAGGGTTAAGAGATAGTGACCAGGTGAAGATGATAGTAGTCTGGTGAAGGCAGCAGTAGCTACAACATCGACAGGGCAATAGTGGTCTAGTGATGTGTGTTATGATCTAGCAGTGTCATCCCGGTGACAGTAGTTTGGAAATGAAAATAATCAGGAGATGGTTGTTCAACAATGAAGGTAGTGGTGATAGTCAATACCTTTTGGTGGTTGATAATAATTTGATGACTTCCAAGGGGGTCAGATGGCATCAATTGGGTGATAATGTTTTGATGGTGGTGGCAGTCAGATAATGATGATGTTGATAGTGTCATTGATAGNCTGGGTGATAATGTTTTGATGGTGGTGGCAGTCAGATAATGATGATGTTGATAGTGTCATTGATAGGAGAATTGTGGTTTAACAACAATGATTGTGGCCAAGCAGCATCCGTACAATGATAGTGGTAGTATTAGTTGAGTGATAGTAATCCAACGATAGCAATGACCTAACAAGGGTGATCGAGTGCTTTGACTTCGGTGGAAACCAGTAGACAGTCATAATATAGTGATAACCAAGAGATGCTGATCCGTTAATGATGAAAGTGTTTCGGTGATGTCAGATGCCTGAAGACAGTGAAGGTGGCCCGATTATAGTAATTTAAGTGGTGGCTCTGCATTAGTTAGGTGAAGGAGTTCTCATGTCAGTTGTAGACCAACAGTGGTGGTCCAACAAAGTGGGGGTGACATGGTGATGGGCCAAATGGCGGTGGCGGTGGCGTTGCTTTTCAAAGAATCAGTGGTGATAGTAGTCAGATAACAATGATCTGACATGTCGTTGATTAGGTGTGTAAGTGAGTCAAGCCGACTCAAGCTCAACTCGATAAGCATCTCGTGAACTGAGCTAGATGAGCTAACATGCCAAGTTCAAGCTAACCTTGACTTGACTAGTTAGTTCATGAATTGACTCGTTTAAGAAAATATTAATATAAAATATAAAAAAAATATAATATGTTTGAAGATTTTATTTTAAAAAGTAATAAAAATAATTTAAAAACAATATTTTCTATCTTCTATTAAGTGATTTATTATAATTTTCTTAAATGCTCATTTTATTTGTCATTTTATTATACCACAACCTTAAATTAATATTATTTTTTCTCATTTATATTACACAAACTCACTCTTGAGTTGGCCTGAACTCATAGACAAGCACGAACTGGAGCTCAAACTAGATAAAAATAAATCAAGCTCATGCCGAGAGTGGCTCGAGCTCAACTCGACTCGTTTACACCACTAGTGTTGGTGGTAGCCATAGCTTTGTGATGGTGATCTAGCATATGGTTGGTGACCTAATATCAGCGGTCTAACATGACAATGGTTGCAAAACGTTAGTTGGGTGATTGTAGTCCTATGATGGTAGCCTAGCGATGGTATTCGACATGAGGGCAGTTGTCGGGTGATGGAGGCCTGACAGCGGTGGCTCAATGGTGGTTAGTTATTAGTGGTCATGTGGCAATGATAACTCAAAAATGGTGGTCCAACACAATAATGGTGGTTCACTAATGATAGATTAATAGTGGTGATGTTAACCCCATGATGGCGGTCAAGCACCGTGGCAGTGACTCGAAGTTTGCAGTTTGGCATGACATAGTGGCTCGAAGTAAGTCAGATGTCAGTGGTCAGGTGGCTACAACAACTCTACGATGGTGGTCTGGGATGGTAGCGGTTGACTAGAGTCTCTGGTTCAGTGATGATGGCCTAATAGTTACCATGGTAATTGTCCGACATGTGCTTGTGGTAGCCTGACGATGGTGGTTTGTTATGGTGGCGGTGGTCATACAACATAGATCTAGCACGACAACGATGTTTCGACTGCGACAACCCTGTAATGGTGGTGGAGGCGACACCTGAGCTACTATGGTTAGACGGTGGCAATGACAACCCTGCAACAAAGGTTCCACAAAGACAGTAACCCAAAGATAGTTGAAAATGGGAATCCTCAAGAACTTAGAACTCCCTTCAACCTTTTTGTCCAGCTCTCAGTTCTACTTTCATGGATAGAGTGAGGGGCTTATTTAAATAATTTGGCAGTGACATCCTCTGNTGCAGCCATTGCCGCACACAACTCACAACCGGCTGCCGCAGCTACCCCATCGCCTGTCACTACACACTACCAGCCTTGCGCCGTTGGCCCAACCCTTATGTGTCGCTACCCAAAACTTGCTCTTTGCCGCCTAGCGTTTCTTTGCCTGTCGCCGCCAACCCTCGTATAGCTTGCTCTTTCTAACCATCAACAGTTGGTGTTCGTCGCCAGTAGCCCGTCTACAACCGTTATCACGATTGCCTACTAACTAAATATTTTACTTTGATTTTATTTTTCTTCAAAATAAATATGAACATGTGAAGTTAGTCATTTTTTTACATTGAACTAAATAATTTTAAAAGTATTTTAAATACAATATATTACTTTTATAGTGCATTTCTTTTGCTTTGGATTACTTTTTCAGCATGTTAAACAACTCTAACTACAATAATTTAGTTATAAATTAGATTTCATTGTGTNGATATGCCGAATGGGTATCATTTGGGCATTTTCAATAGTAGTAGAAACATTTTGGCTCTCATTCATGTGACTTCACATTGATTGACCTTTGTCTTCATCAAGTGGCCTTCCTCGAGCATTTTCAATGTTTCAGATGCTGTGGCGTTTTCTGATTTGGAAATGGCATTATTTGCATAATTTTGGCGATGGTTGAAGCATCTTGAGTTCGAATTGCATGATGTCATTTGCTACCCTCATTATGATCCGCCGAATCGACAAAAAGATGTCATATTTTGATATATTCGACGCTCCAAATGCACTGCCAAGTTTTGTTTGCCCACATGAGTGACAATTGGTTGATTTCAATAGATGCAATATGTTTTGACCCAGATTTGTCTTTTACAACGATCAATATTCATCATTCTTTGTCATCATTGTCTTGTTCGACCATCTTGCAATGTGGACCGGGTATGAAGGTCAACAATTTTTTTTGGCTAGCTTTTCTATTTTCACCTACATGCTTTCCTCTCGCATCATATCATTTAGACCTTTTATTATAGAGGGTATTTTTCTCTCTGTATTTGGGAGATGTGGCCTGTTTCTTCATGAGGGGTTGCTTTTGGTTTTCCTTTGGAGCAGCTTCCTCCTAGTGGACCCCAACTCACTTACATAACTTCGTTTACAGAAAATTAGGTCGGGATATGGTTTGACTCCATAATAAATTTTGGCTTGATTGTTGTTACACATAACCACACTCATGCAGTGTGGGGTCTGCTCGTGTTTATTGTCTGGCATAATGAGAACACATATCTGGATGGTGACCACTCTTGCAGGAAATCAGTATGAACACCCTCTCGTTAACTTCCTATGGTTCGTTGGATCCATGGCCACAACTCAATCTGGTGTTGTAGTTTTGAAACTCTTGGGGTTTGCGACCATAGCCAAAAGGATGTTGGACAACTTATGCTTTTTAAATCACCTGAGCCTAGATTGATATCATCTGGAAAATGCCATGCCGATTCTGTTGTAGAGCCTATGGTGCGTTGCATGTGGAAATAAAAATTGTAAACTGTAGGCACAATTGAATCCATGATTTTGGGGGAANCGCAGGAAATCAGTATGAACACCCCCCTCTCGTTAACTTCCTATGGTTCGTTGGATCCATGGCCACAACTCAATCTGGTGTTGTAGTTTTGAAACTCTTGGGGTTTGCAACCATAGCCAAAAGGATGTTGGACAACTTATGCTTTTTAAATCACCTAAGCCTAGATTGATATCATCTGGAAAATGCCATGCCGATTCTGTTGTAGAACCTATGGTGCGTTGCATGTGGAAATAAAAATTGTAAACTGTAGGCACAATTGAATCCATGATTTTGGGGGAAAGAAACCGTTCTCTCTTTTCTTATATTTTTGCCATAGGAGTAGGGTTAGCACTTTATGGTTCAATTTCTAGTTTCTTTCTGGAAATTGTAGCTTTCATTTTATTTTAACCTTACTTCATAAGTTTTTTTCTGATATCTGTTCACTTCATTTTATTTAGTTCTACGTAATTCTTGATTTAATAAAATTTTCTAATTGAAGTGTCACTATAGAAAAGATTTTGTTAATGAGAACTATTGATGTTAGCTGCCATTAGGGCTGTCAAAATTCTCGTTGTTCTCGAGCTGCTCGTGTTCGGCTTGCTAAGTAGCCTGTGTTTGGTTCGTTCATTAAGCAAATTTTAGCCAAACACGAACAAATTTGTTGAGCTTGATTTATGACCGAGCCGAACACGAACATAGGTTTGTTTGTTCGTGTTCTGCTCAAATTAATTAAATAATAAATAAATAATAATATTGTAGTATTTATGTATTAAATTTATATATTGTGTTTTAAAATAAAATATTTAATTTTATTAAAATTTAAATAATTTTTGTTAGGATTATAAATGAAAAATAAAATTTTTATATTGGATATATTAATACATAAGAATGAGATGGTATGTATGAAAATGCTAAAAAAA
>JXCR01135104.1:237106-263830 GCA_002079205.1 Phalaenopsis hybrid cultivar
ATTCCTGTTCTAGTTTCATCTCATGGTTATATTGTTCTTCCATGCCTGGATCTTTAAAACTTTGATTCTTCTTTCTTGCCAATGATATTCTTGAATCTTTATAACTTACAATCTACTTAGAGCTATAATTTGGAACCAGCCTCTATTTATACATCGAGAGTAAAAATTACATCCATAAATTTGCTTCAAATATCCTTGTGTTCATATTTCTTGGCCTTCTATACCATTTTCTGTGATTTTTATTTTGTTTGTGGAAATGAAATAAATATGAATCTAGGCAATTTTAATGTGTTTTGTCTTCTGATTTCTTTATTCTTTTGAAATATTTTCTAATGTAATTAAAATCATTGGATGGAGCAGCTTTCTCAGTTGTCTTATCCTGGAGGGGCCAAGCTTCCGGAGGCTCCAGCTCCACCAAACAACATCTTGTTCGTTGAGAATCTTCCTCATGAATGCACGCCAATGATGCTGCAAATGCTTTTCTGTCAGTACCCAGGATTCAAAGAGGTTCGAATGGTTNGGACCACTCTTATTTGATTGCTAAGAGCTTTAAAGAGTTAATTAGTTCTTGATATTGTGATGAAAATAAATATGGAAAGTTATTAACATTTAGACAAGGTAATCTTTCTGTAATTGAATATTTGAATACTTTTAAAGACCTAATTATTATGATTGATTGTGCTGATAATGATTGACAATCGTGTTGTCAATTAAGTTTAACCATAAGAGTCTATATTTACCCTTTTAAAATTGAGGAACAAAAATTAAGACTAGGAAGAGAGCCTTCATTTGTTCTTTCTTTAATGAATTTTTAAACACCTTTCAGGGTATTAAGGGCTTTGTTTTGGTTAGTAATGAGAAATTGCATCCTTTTGTTATTTTTGGAGCATTAGAGTTTTATTTTTATTGGAGTAAAATGTCGCTGGAATGATAAAAAATTTTAACTCACGACATTGCTATACCCTTGAAATATTTGTTCATATTATTTGCTCTCTTTATGGAACCAAATCATATTTTCAAGAAAATGTTTATGGTTTATTGTATATTCAAGCTGAAGCTCAAGGTTTTGCTACTGTACATACAATTTCTGTAGTTCTAATGATTGACTACTAAGATAAGAAGCTTTATTATTACACACTTCATGCATGATGATATAATTTAAAGCAGTGGAATACAACTGTGAGAAGAGTTCTTATTATCGGAGCATACTTGCTTGATATGTGATATAAACTTCTAGAAGAGCCCGTTACGAAAACAATTTAATGTGTCTGAAGTAAAGGAAAATCAGGCTGCTTTGGGGGAATTGGTTTCGGTGTCCTGGGAATTCCTTTCTGCAGGATGATGTAAGTTTATTTGATGATATAACAAGTAGATATAATTTTGTTGATTTAATTGGAGAGGTACATTTATTATGATTTATAGATGAGTAACATTATGTCTTTAAGACATATCCATCAAACATTGAAAAATTTAGCAGCGTTTTTAGAAGTAATACTGGTAATGGAGAGGTGCCAAACAAAGTGTAAAACAATGGAAATTAAATGTTGTGTTAGATTAGGGATTATGTGGGATTGTCATATGCTCAGGTTTCCTGAACTTTTTTTCTACAGGATGATTGAGGTTTATTTGATGGTATAAGAAGTAGACATCGTTTTGGCTGTGTTAATTGGAGAAGTGAATTTAGTATTTGTCATAAATGAATAGCATTTTGTAGAAGCTAGATCTATCAATCATCCATAATATTAGCTCTTTTTTTTATATGTAATGCTGGTAGTGGAGAATTGTCAAGTTGAAAATAATAGAAATAAAGTGATAAAAGTTTTTCATTAAACTAAAAAAATGTAGTATATTCGTATTATATTATGGATGAGGGGATATCATATGCATAGGATAAGGAAACATAAAATTAGATGCGTGGTTTGCACATGTATGGTGACTGGAGTATGATTCAATGGCTTTCTTTGCATTATTGTCCTTTTTTTTACCGTCCCTCTCTAGATATATTTTTTTCATGGTTCTTTGGACATGATATTGTATGCCATTCTTTCCATCACTGTTATGAAGACACATGCTTAGTTTGCTACACTTTGCGGAGCGCATCCCATGAAGACATATGCTCAGTTTCTTTCAAGTCTGAATTTTTTCATGAGGGCACTTCCTCTCGATTGGGATTAATTTTTGTTTTCCCACATGTAAACTTTTTGTTGTGTTTACTAGAGACAAAATTCTTATGTTAGGCCTTTTGAGTTCATTTTGATTGGTTAGTTTCTTCCTGTTGGCCTAGTATGGACTTGATCAGGAAGCTATTCATTGAATCAGCTTATTAAATTCTAAACGCATCCTCATTTATTTTTTTATTGAAGAAGGTTGTGTTTTTTCTTCCATAGATCTTGGTTAATGTCTGCTGTTGTTTTCTTGTTGTCCTTTTATCTTTTGGCTGTTGTGCCATTCCCTGCATCTTGGCTCCATTTTGGCGAACATGCAACCTCATAAATCTAAACTTCAGTGTAATTTAACTTTAGGATGCTTTGCTATATCTTTGGGTCTTTGTTCTTGTGAAAGGCTCTTCCCTGCAACGTTTTCCACTGCTCATTGTACTATTGCTTTAATATAATCTAATTTACTCTGCTATATTTATGTATTCATATCTGATTAATCACTAATCAAGAGAGGGTATGTAATAAATGCCAAGTGACAACGAGCTTGTTTAATAGAGCTAATCCTGGCCACATCACTTGAACGGATAATTGAAATTCAGCTTAATGGAGCCAAAACCCAGCAGTTTTTTTAAGTTGCAGCTCCTACTTCTACTTACGTTGCAAAGCAATATTTTCCATTTTTATTATTTATTTATTTTGTTCCAGAACCATTTTTGCATATTTAGGGTGGATGCTTATCTGAGATATAATTTATTCAATGCCTTTGAAATTGCAGAGGATTCAATATGCTAAAACAAAATCAGATATTATAGCAAAAGCTGATGGCACTTTTGTACCTCGAGAGAGGAGGAGGAGACATGATGATAAAGGTCATTCTTGTCAACAGATATATTTTTTCTCTTTAATACCACAACAAAAACACAAATTTTAATTATTTTGTGCAATTTGATGATGCTTAATGCCATTTGGTTTATCTATCCGTGCCGATTTGTTAAGAAGTAAAGCAATACGGCTCAAAGCAGTGCTCTTATTATCATTGATTTTTAGACTGCTAAAAACACAGTGTGGCAGCAGTTTCGCTCATTTGGTATTCAGTAGAAATTTTCTTGTCCATAAATCATTAATGCTAGATTCTTAAATTTTTCCATATTTTGAATTTCATTGATGATTACATTTGGCATACTTTAGATGAGGATCCATATAATCACTTGATGCTTCAAAAGAGTAGTATTTTCATGCATATATTTAGCTCATTTCTGGTAGGCTTTTGATGGAGATTTCAAATGGACTTGCACCTAGTATTTGATTGGACTCAAACTGGTTCACTTTACCATAACCATAATCAACTTATAGGTTCTAAATTCAAGGATAAATGTAATGCATGTCTAAAATTCTGTATTCATTGAAAATACAATACATGNATTTATTTTCTATTGTTATTGCTTAGGTGATGTCGAATATTCTTGCTGGTTTGATGGCCGATCACCATTGCTTTTCTTGTTGGTTTATTGTGCCCACCTCAATTAGTTGTCATCTCTTCTGCCTTACATTTCTTGCAGTATTCCTGTTCTTACTCTTGCTCTCACTGCTAGATGCTTCTACCACCTTATTGATTGCCATTATCTTTTTATGCCTTTCCTACTAATCCATGTCATAGCCTTATGCCTCTTGTTTTTTTTCCAGTTATAATCCTGCCCTTGAGTTTGGACCCTTAGAATCTAGTTATTGGAATTTGTGGAAAAATTAATAATGTGGGATGTCTCAAACTTGTTTATTGAGTAGATTTTTATATATTTTGCATGGTTTCTTATTTTAGGTCTTTTGGAACCTATAAATTGGATCTTTGAGGCAAGTTGGAGATTGAATACAACAACAACAACAACAACGACAAGATTTTATCCCACTAAGTAGCGTTGACTACTTGAATCCTTTTTCTCTGTTGCTTCCTATTGAGAGTCATATTTTCATTGAATTTTAATAAATCAAGATCTTTTTTTATACAATATGCCCAAGTCTTTTTAGGTCTACCTCTGACATTCTTAACATAAGTCGAATCTAAAACATCTACTCTCCTAACTGGATCATCAGATGGTCGACGTTTAATGTGACCAAACCATCTAAGACGACTCTCTCTATTCTTGTCCGCCAGTGGAGCTACACCAACTGTATCACAGATATATTCATTCCACATTTTGTCTCTACTTGTCAAGCCTCTCATCCACCTAAGCATTCTCATCTTAGCAACACTTAAATTCGTTTTACACTTCTCCTTTAATGGCCAATATTCTGCGCCATTGAGCATTGCAGGTTTCACCACTATCTTATAAAATTTTCCTTTTAATCTAAGTGTTACTTTTCTATCACACAATAGCCCCGATGCATTCCTCCACTTCAACCAACCAACTTGAATTCTATTGATAACATCCCCATCTATATCACCATCATTTTGAACAATGGACCCAAGATACCTAAAACGTTCACACCCTTTAATGATTTGATCACCCATAGTTACAACTCTGCCACTAGAGCTACTACTATTAAAATTACATTCCATATATACAATTTTAGTTTTACTCAATTGAAGGCCTTTAGACTCCAATGTAGACCTCATAATTCAGGTTTTTTCTGAACTCTTTCTCTAGTCATATCCACAAGTTGGAGATTGAATATTGAAATAAATTCATTTTTATTCTCTTTTTGTGTGCTTGTTAGAAGTATATTGTTAAAGTTCTTCACAAGTGTGAATGATTATTTCTTGGGAAGATTTCTTGTACATATCTGGATGGTGACCACTTTTGCAGGACATCAGTATGAACACCCTCTCGTTAACTTCCTATGGTTCATTGGATCCATGGCCACAACTCAATCTGGTGTTGTAGTTTTGAAACTCTTGGGGTTTGCAACCATAGCCAAAAGGATGTTGGACAACTTATGCTTTTTAAATCACCTGAACCTAGATTGATATCATCTGGAAAATGCCCTGCCGATTCTGTTGTAGAGCCTATGGTGCGTTGCATGTGGAAAAAAAAATTGTAAACTGTAGGCACAATTGAATCCATGATTTTGTGGGAAAGAAACCATTCTCTCTTTTCTTATATTTTTGCCAAAGGAGTAGGGTTAGCATTTTATGGTCCAGTTTCTAGTTTCTTTCTGGAAATTGTAGCTTTCATTTTATTTTAACCTTACTTCGTAAGTCTATTTCTGATATCTGTTCACTTCATTTTATTTAGTTCTACGTAATTCTTGATTAAATAAAATTTTCTAATTGAAGCGCCACTATAGAATGAGAACTGTTGATGTTAGCTGCCATTAGGGCTGTCAAAATTCTTGTTGTTCTCTAGCTGCTCATGTTCGACTTGCTAAGTAGCCTGTGTTTGGTTCGTTCATTAAGCAAATTAGCCAAACACGAACAAATTTGTCGAGCTTGATTTATAACCGAGCCGAACACAAATATAGGTTTGTTTTTTGTGTTCTCCTCAAATTAATTAAATAATAAAAAAATAATATTATTGTAGTATTTATGTATTAAATTTATATATTGTATTTTAAAATAAAATATTTAATTTTATTAAAATTTAAATAATTTTTGTTAGGATTATAAATGAAAAATAAAATTTTTATATTGGATATATTAATACATAAGAATGAGATGGTATGTATGAAAATGCTAAAAAAATCTCCTCCCCAAACCTATTGTCAAGTGTAAGAAGGTCCCATCCATGAAAATAAAAAATATATATATATATAAATATTTAACATGTCAATGCATAGGAACCAATGATATGTAACTGTACATGTTTTCTTTTCCTTAGTTGAAAACTCCGTCGAATTTATTTAGTCCTACATCACAAACTTTTAAAAAATTATTTCACCAAGCCTCTATAAATAGTGAATCTCTCCCTATCAAATTTACTTTTACTCCTTAGCTTGACTCTTACTACTCGAGCTACGGCAATTTTAAAATAAAAATTAAATTTTATAATTAAATTATATTATATGATTTATTAAATTTTAATAAAATTTTATTTTGAGTCGAGCCGAACACGAGCTTAATTCGAACAAAAAGATTTAAATCAAGCCGAACACAAACATGCCATTTTTAACACGAGCCGAACACAGATAAAATAAATTCAAACGAGTTGAACACGAACAAGTTGTAGGCTCGCTCATGTTCGGCTCGTTTATACCTCTAGCTGCTATTGTGGCTGAGTCGGGGCAGATATAAAATGGACTGTTGTTAAAATATGAATTTTTGACTAGGCTAGTTCTGCATTCTGTAGCGAGAAATTATTGGTTGCTGATTGCTAAATTTAAGTGATATTGGATGTGAATGAAGCATGATGATGATCTATAAATAGTTAGTACCATTCAGCAGACTATCTAGATTTTGAATTCCGATTTTTGTTGGACACTAATCTTGATCGTTTAAATTGCATGCAGAAGTTTAGAAATGATGCTAGTAAGGGTTTTTTTTGGTAATCTGTANTAGATTAAGCAAATACATCTGCATGCTCCCTCAGCGTTGCGACTAACTCATCTTTGCATTTGACTTTAATGGATGGGAATGCATCTTGATTTGATGATAACCTGAGAACGCATGCAAGAAACTTATGACAGTGTAGTTGACTAAAGCGTCAATGCGTGGTAGTTGATAGCTGTCATTGGGATAAATCAAATTCAAGTTAGTGAATTGGACACATATCCATCATTTTTTGATTGACTTGGGCANTTATTTTGAGTCGAGCCGAACACGAGCTTAATTCGAACAAAAAGATTTAAATCAAGCCGAACACAAACATGCCATTTTTAACACGAGCCGAACACAGATAAAATAAATTCAAACGAGTTGAACACGAACAAGTTGTAGGCTCGCTCATGTTCGGCTCGTTTATACCTCTAGCTGCTATTGTGGCTGAGTCGGGGCAGATATAAAATGGACTGTTGTTAAAATATGAATTTTTGACTAGGCTAGTTCTGCATTCTGTAGCGAGAAATTATTGGTTGCTGATTGCTAAATTTAAGTGATATTGGATGTGAATGAAGCATGATGATGATCTATAAATAGTTAGTACCATTCAGCAGACTATCTAGATTTTGAATTCCGATTTTTGTTGGACACTAATCTTGATCGTTTAAATTGCATGCAGAAGTTTAGAAATGATGCTAGTAAGGGTTTTTTTTGGTAATCTGTATTATCAACTGTCATGTAGAGTTGCAATTTATGTCCTTTGTTTTTTCCCTCAAACTTTATGCCCAGCAATTTTTTTTCTAAAATAGCATTTATTTGTTATGTATCCCCTACCCAAAAAGAACCTAATATTCTTGTAGCTAATTCGTTCATGCAGCTGAAAAAAAACGTAGGGAGCGAAACCGTGATACTAATCAAGCTGGGTTGAACTCTGCTTATGTTGGAGCTTATGGTACTTTGCCGTCGGTGAGGAATCTCTCATTTTTTTACTTGATTTTTTTTTCTGCTAATGTTAATCGGGCTTTAAAAATACTCGATGCAGTAATACGGAAATGTTTGAACGTTAAGGGTTCTTTTAAAATCAGATATGTGTTTAGATTTGAATAACTGTGCATGTGCTAATTGACACGCGATCATTGCAATCTCTGTTAAAATCATATAAGATACTGGGTTGCATGCATATTGTTGAGCAATCGCTTTGATTCTCTTACTGAAGATATTATTCATTCCTTTGGCTTGAGTTGCGATGAAGAATCTCCAGGTTGCTGGCGATGGTTTGCTTAATTATTCACCTACACAGTTGTGCTGGCAGTTATTCTTATTCCAGCCTACCTATTTATGAATAATTCTGCACGTTTAAATTCAGATATTTAAATAAGATAACTTGATTCATATATTTATGCATAATTTGTTTACGAACCCAGATTTATGGCCGTCAATTTGGATTGATTTAAGAGGTCTGCATGATGATATTAATTGAGAATAACACTATTCCTTGTAATTATTTTCTTTCTTAGAACGACACTTCTCTAATATCATTACTATTGGATCGTAATATGTCCATGGGCGAAATCCAAATCTTACTGATGTAGAGGAAATATGAAAGCAGAAAAAGATATAACAGATGAAGCAAATCCACTAATATTATGTGGCCCACGATGCTAAAACTGTAGAGAAAAGTGGGAGGGATGCAGAGTTATAAAAAGATCAAATTCTTGGCTCTCCTCATGATCCATCATTTATAGGTTAGGACATGGAGTCTCAAGCGCTATAAGAAATGTTTCATAATAAACAACATACATGTAAATAAAATTAAGTAGATACAAGACTTTGATTGCCTTGATGCAAGTGTGAACTAGGCAGCTGACTTGTTGAAGAGTTCAAAGGATATATTGATAGATTAGGATACATCTGTGACAATAGTCGGTCTGTTTGGCTAATGAATGCCGGTTTGGGTGAAGAAAAACTCGTCCTGGAGCCATAGTGGATGCTTCCTTTTATAGGGTGTTTAAGATCACTTGGGTTTTGGCAGTTTGACGCCTTGAACCTTGTTTGGTGAACCTATCTTTGGGCTCAAGTGACAATATGTCTCCAATGAACTCGACGGCTGAGTGCATACTAAATCCATTTGGGAGAGCTAATGCTGAGTTCGACTTGATATGCTCACCTCGTTTATCGCATACTTAGCCAGGTTTACCTTTGAATTCGTAACTTATTCATCATCGTGTTCTCATAGTAGACTAGTTATTGTTTTTTTCTTTGGTGAATTAAGACGGAGCTAATTTCTTCTTCTTCAATTCTCAAATCGAGTAGTAAATCTTTGTCAGATTGCAAGCTTTGGAGTAATGGGTGCAAGGTTAGTAGCGGCTTCAGATTTTTAATTTATTTTTCACTCTATTTGTACCTCTTTGCTCTTTTTAAATATTAAAAAAAAAATAAGCACTTCTTGCCCTATTTGTAGATTAACGAGCTTTACTCCATGATTCAATGACTTAGCTTTTGTAGCTTTTTTATGTATATAGTTGATGGTATCTTCTTTGGATTTCTTATTTTATTCGAGTTCATCTTAATTCTCCAGGAGTTAGCAAAAAATTTGCTTGAACTAAACCAAAGGAGCATTTATGCAGATATAACCTGATATTAAAACTTCTGAGTGGTAAATGTCCATTATTCTTTGATAAGTGGCTCATACAACTTTTCAATTCAAATGACATGACATTGTAACAATACATAGTCTCTCATGATGAAAGCCGTATTTTCATCATCATTGGAATTCATCTTGATTTGATGATAACCTGAGAACGCATGCAAGAAACTTATGACAGTGTAGTTGATTAAAGCGTCAATGCGTGGTACTTGATAGTTGTCATTGGGATAAATCAAATTCAAGTTAGTGAATTGGACACATATCCATCATTTTTTGATTGACTTGGGCACCATCACAGCATTAGATTTAACCCAGTTCAGATGCTGCACCTTCCTTATGAAGCCTACGTTGAGTGGGTTCTGCACTTCTTTGCAAATTGGGTCTCCAAGGTTTTGGTCACCTTATTCTCTATTTGATTGTCCTTCTTATGTATGATAAGCTAGTGGTAGACAATTTCAACATCCAGCTCTGGCATTTCACTAGCAGATTAAGCAAATACATCTGCATGCTCCCTCAGCGTTGCGACTAACTCATCATTGCATTTTACTTTAATGGATGGGTTGATGCGGAAAGTGTGACTTGGATCTCCCTAGCTGAAACTTACTCAATTACTTTCAGATTCTCTGAGCTTGTTCCTCTTTGGACATCTAAGCTTGTAAGCTCTTATGCTTTGCTTGTAGCTTTGAGATAGCATGACTTGGATTGATGCTATCCCCCTTTAATAATGATTCCTTCCCTTCAGCTTTGAATTTGATGGCTGCATGATATGTCAAGACGTCCTAGCAAAAAGTGTCGAGGGGCGTACCAAGTATTGGCTTTGCAATTCGCCAAAGCATTGATTATAACAAAATCAATCATAACGGTATACTGCAAATCTCTTTCTCCCAAGTAATTGGTAAAATAATTAGTCCTTCCGTGCCTTACTTTCTCCGAAAAATCCAATCAAGGGGAACCTTAATCTTCTCTAATACACTCTTGAAAATTATGTTGATCAAACTCCCAATGTCGATTAATATACTCGATCCAGTAGTTTGTGATTAAAGCGTAACTACAATCATATCATTGAATGCATTAACTCAATGGCTTGCTCACTTTGAGGAATGTGATTGGAGTTACTCCTCTAGTAAGCTTTTTTTCTTTTGATGTTGAGTTTACCCCTCCCAATCCAAGTCGCTTGAGGTTTGCTTGGCGTGCAACTTCTTTTGGTTCACCTAAGATGGCTAGTACGACTCCTTCAATGTGAATCATGTGAGCTGGGATGGCTCGTTCTTTGGGGGATTGGCTCCTTGCTTGGTCTTTGACCATGATCAACCAAAATGAACGACTTCAGCTATTTCTCTGAATTAACTCTTCTGCTAAGTTTCTAAAATGCCAATGGTTATTGGTATCATGACCATGGCCTCTGTGAAAGGTGCCGAACTTGGTTATATCCCTCTGTGTAAGACAACCTTCATGGACTTGGGTAGCTAGAAGCACCCTTTAATTTGTATGACCTCAACTAACTTGGCAAACCTCAACTAACTTGGCAATTTATACATGAGCGTGGTGAAAATGGAGAAATAATGGGCAGGTGGTGGTGTGCGCACTCAAAATTCCTTTGCTTGTCTTTCCTTTGTTTGAATTCCCTTTTGGGCTAAAGGTCGACTCACGGGGGTTGGTAGGGCTAGCAAGCAGGATGGTGGCGAAGTATCTCCAATCTTGGATATTTGAGACAAAAATTCTCCCTTTGAGTCGATTTCTACCTTTTCACTTGATTGCACAGTATGGGGTGTTCGATGGAGGTCCCCACTATGCTATTATATTCCTTTGCATTAACATACTCATTTACAAGTTACAATTAATAGACCAAGGTGCTTGGCCTTTGCTGATCGAGTGATTAGCTAAAAGGGGTCAAGTTGGCCTTAGCCAATGTTGGTTTCAAGTCATCGATGCCCAATTTCTCCCTTCAGAATCTGGTAATGAAATTTCTCAATGACTCACAAGGCTCCTGATGTGTCCTTAGTAATAATTGTGAGCTCTTTTATAGCCTTTGTGCGCTGGCAAACTAGGTGATAAATAATCTCTTGAAATTTGAAAAGTTGTAATCATTCAAAGGGGTTGATGGGAAAACCACATACATACTAACTCTCTGATTGTCATAAAGAAAAGTTGGCACTTGGACATGTCATAAAAAAAAGGCCGCCGACTCAAAATAGGTCACATGGCCAGCTCAATTGGTCAGATCTCGATATGATTCAATATTGGAAAATTTAAATTTAAGAGGAGTCTGTTTTTAACAATTCTTTGAGAAAAGACATTCATTAATTGTGATATTCTTTTGATTCACCTCTCAGGTCACTTGGCTCAGGGGACGTTTCTTCTGAGTCTCAGGATAGTAAGTCTCATATAGTAATTATAGGGTCCTTGCCTTGATAATAAATTAAAGGATGGTTTAGGTACCAAATGATCAAGATAAGAACTATTGAGCTATTGTCGTTGATAGTTCAAATGGCAGTTACTTTTGATGCTAACTCTTCAACAATTCTAACAATATATTTCTTTAAACATTGGAATGAAGAGTTTCAAATACGATGGCATTCTTTGTCATGTGATCAGAGACCCTAGGGTTCAAAACTTAAGATTATATTTATTTCTAGTGCTGAAGGTCTTGGTATGAATTGTATACTTCGTGAATTGGAAAATATTTTTTGATGCTAGTGTTGCCATGTGATATTGATTCATGGCGGCACAAGAGGAGGATAATCTGTTGCCATTTCATGTTTATCCCTTCTTATGGTTTATCAGAAACATTTGTGGATTTACGCATAAGAATTAGAAATCTTAGTGGTAGTAAAAGATAGAGAAAATGTTGCTGCTACAGGATTGCAAAACGTTGGAGAAGAATATTGCATTTCATCTGGTTGAAAAACGTACTAGCAGATATGGTCAGCTAACATAGAAAGACAACAAGGTTACTCAATAAGATTACAACTAGCATCATAAAGAAGGGAAGAAATAAGGATGAAATCAGTCTCATCAATTTACAGTTAGAATTACGTGAATGTAGAAATTGAATCCAATCCCCATTAGGTAGTAAGAGCTGGTGCAACAACTAGGGGCATGATAGCATGGAGAGGAATGGCAGTCGGCAGCTTGTTAGAGGCGAACAGGTTGACCGGATGCTTGGTATACTGGAGTCCCTTTTTAGAAAATTCACTTTCCTCTGCTTCTCCATATTGCACATCTGACTCATGTGTCATTGACTGAGTAAACCTATAGTCATATATAGTGTGTCAGTAATGTGAAGACCCGGTCCACCGCAATTTAATTAGATTCCTAATTAAGAATCCAACCTACCAGTTACCTAACTTTCCACCTACCGCTCACCTACTACATTCCACCTACTGGTCACCTACTTCCCACCTACCACTCTCCTGATTTCTATAAATAGCCTTATATGGCTTGCTATAACTAAGCCAAGCAAAAGCCAAGCCAAGCAATGCCAAACCAAGAAAAGCCAAGCCAAGCAAGGTCAAGCCAAGTTCTCTAAGAAAGAGAAAAGAAGAGGGAGAGAGAGGAAGGGAGAAGAAAATAAAGATTTTCTTGTAAACGTCGAGACGCTCGACAGTGTAATTTCTCGAAAAATAAAATCCTCTGCAGATCCGTGGACGTAGACAAATTTTTCGAACCACCTAAATTTGTGTCGCTCTGGTGTTTTTTCTGTATGCAATTTTCTCGTTACATTTTTCGCTTTATTGTCGTCGTTTTTCATAACAACTGGTATCAGAGATTCGGTTCGAATCTATGGAAGAACGATGAACAAAGACGAAGTGATGGTATCGGGGATCAAGAAGTTCAATGACACAGATTTTGCTTACTGGAGTATGCAGATAGAGGATTATCTCTATGAAAAAAAACTTCATCTTCCATTACTGGGACAACGAACGGAAAAGATGGATGAGACAGAATGAAATCTGTTGGATCGACAGTTTCTGAGGGTTATTTGACAAACCCTGTTGAGATCGGTTGTCCACAACGCCATCAAGGAGAGGACTACTGCAGATCTCATGGCGGCTTTATCAGGTTGTATGAAAAGCCATCGGCGAATAACAAGGTGCATTTGATGAAAAAGTTATTCAACTTGAAGATGACAGGAGGTGTCTCTGTTGCTCAACAACTGAATGATTTCAATCTTATCATAAATCAATTGTCGTCTGTTGAAATTAATTTTGATAATGAGATACATGCACTGATATTGTTGTCTTCGTTGCCAAATATTTGGGAAACCATGAGAATGACAGTTAGCAGTTCTGCAGGTAAATCCAAACTGAAATATGATGATATTCATGATTTGATTTTAGCTGAGGAGGTGCGTAGGAAAAACTCTTGCGAGACCTCGGGTTCAAGTTCGACACTGATTGTTGATTCCAAAAAGAGATCACAAGATAAGAACTCAAACAGAGGAAGATCAAAATCAAAGTCTGGTCAGCAGACAATCTGTTGGAATTGTGGCAAGGCTGGTCACATAAAAAAGAACTGCAGGAATCCTAAGAAGAAGGAGAATGATGACGTTAATGCTGTAAATGAAGATATATAAGATGCACTATTGCTGACAGTACACATTTTTGTTGATTGCTGGATACAGGATTCAGGAGTTTCCTTCCATACATCTTCCCGCCGGGAGTTAATGCGAAATTATGTTGCAGGTAACTTTGGGAAGGTATATCTGGCTGATGGAAAAGCTTTGGACATGGTGGGGATGAGAGACATTGATATTGCACTCCCTAACAAGAGCAAATGAACTTTGCAAAAGGTCATACACGTTCCTGAGTTGAAGAAAAACCTCATCTCTGTTGGGCACTCAATGAGGGTGGTCATTCGGTGGTGTTCTCAGATAGCACCTGAAAGGTTATCAAAGGAGCATTAGTACTGACTCGGAGTTAGAAAACTGACACACTATATATGACTACGAGTTTACTCAGTCGACGACATATTAGTCAGGTGCATTATGGGGAAACAGAAGAAAGTCAATTTCCTGAAAAGTGGCAAAGCGCCAAAGACAAGAAAATCAGACCTTGTACAAACTGGTGGAGAACCACAAAACTATGAAAAAATCTTGCAGGATGAGAATTCGAGCAAGTGGGTGCGGACTAAGGAGGAGGCGGATTCCCTGCCAGGGAATCAGACTTGGGAGCTTACAAAACTTTCACCAAGGAAGAAGACATTCAACAACAAGTAGGTGTACCTGATAAAGACTGCGTTTGATAGGAGTAAGAGATACAAAGATGGACTTGTTGAAAAGGGCTTTCAATAGAGGCAAGATATTGCTTATGCAATGAAAATTGTAAGCAGATACATGAGTAACCCAAGAAAGTGCTTTGTGGTACAAGACTACGTTGGCGGTGATATGTCAACTGAGGGTGTTACTCGTGAGAAGCTGAAGTTTTGCTCGACTTCAGCCAGTTTTCTGGCATGAAGACGAGGGCTTTGAGTTGTAGAGGTGGAAGATATCATGTTTGAGGAAAATGTTGGTACAACTAGTAGATGATGCGGCCAGTAGGTGATGCAGCCAGTGTCTCAGTCTCCAAGTGGAAGAATTGTTGGGTAATGAGAATATCTTGTCCACTGCAATTTAATTAGCTTCCTAATTAACAATCTAACCTACCGCTCACCTACCTTTCCACCTACCATTCACTTACTACATCCCACCTACTGGTCACCTATCTCCCATCTGATGCTCTCCTGGTTTCTATAAATAGCCTCTTATGACTTGTTATAACCAAACCAAGGCAAGCAAGACCAAGCTAGATCCCCTAAGAGAAAGAGAGAGGAGGAGGGAGAGAGAGGAAGGGAGAAGAAAATAGAAATTTTCTTGTGAACGTCGAGACGCTCGATGGTGTAATTCCTCGAAGAAATAAAATTCTCTGTAGCTCCGTGGACTTTGTCAAATTTGCCGAATCACGTAAATCTGTGCGTCGCTCTAGTATTACTTTTGCGTGCAATTCAATTTTTTGCTTTATTGTCATCGTTTTACACAACACAAGGTTGCTCAATAAGATTACAACTAGCATCATAAAGAAGGGAAGAAATAAGGATGAAATTAGTCTCATCTATTTACAGTAAGTATTACGTGAATGTAGAAATTGAATCCAATCCTCATTAGGTATTAAGAGCTGGTGCACCAACTAGGGGCCTGATAGCATGGAAAGGAATGGCAGTCGGCAGCTTGTTAGAGGCGAACAGGTTGACCGGATGCTCGGCATACTGGAGCTACTTTAANTGGGCATGATAGCATGGAGAGGAATGGCAGTCGACAGCTTGTTAGAGGTGAACAGGTTGAGCGGATGCTCGGTATACTAGAGCCATTTTTCAGAAAATTGACCTTCCTCTGCTTCTCCATAATGCACCTCTGACATTTTTCGCTTTATTGTCGTCGTTTTTCATAACAATTGATATCAGAGTTTTGGTTCGGATCTAAGGAAGAACGATAGACATAGACAAAGTGATGGTATTGGGGATCGAGAAGTTCAATGACACAAATTTTGCTTACTGGAGGATGCAGATATGTCATCGACTGAGTAAACCTGTAGTCATATATAGTGTGTCAGTAATGTGGAGACCTGGTCTACCACAATTTAATTAGATTCCTAATTAAGAATTCAACTTACCGCTTTCCTAACTTTTCACCTACCACTCACCTACTACATCTCACTTATTGGTCACCTACCTCCCACCTACCGCTCCCCTCTTCTGGTTTCTATAAATAGCCTCTTATGGCTTGTCATAATCAAACCAAGCAAAAGCCAAGCCAAGTCAAGCAAGGCTAATCCAAGAAAAGCCAAGTCAAGCAAGACCAAGCCAAGTCCTCTAAGAGAGAGAGAAGAAGAGCGAGAGAGAGGAAGGGAGAGAAGAAAATAGATTTACTTGTAAACGTCGAGACGCTTGACGGTGTAATTCCTCGAAAAATAAAATCCTCTGCAGCTCCGTGGACGTAGACAAATTTTTCGAACCTCCTAAATTTGTGTCGCTCTGGTGTTTTTCCTGCGTGCAATTTTCTCGTTACATTTTTCGCTTTATTGTCGTCGTTTTTCATAACAACTGATATCAGAGTTTTGGTTCGGATCTAAAGAAGAACGATGGACATAGACAAAGTGATGGTATTAGGGATCGAGAAGTTTAATGACACAAATTTTGCTTACTGGAGGATGCAGATAGAGGACTACCTCTATGGGAAGAAACTTCATCTTCCGTTACTGGGAAAACGACCGGAAAAGATGGACGAGGCGGAATCGAATTTGTTGGATTAATAGGTTCTGGGGGTTATTCGACTAACCCCGTCGAGATCGGTTGCCCACAACGCCATCAATGAGATGACTACTACAGATCTCATGGCGGCTTTATCAGGTATGTATGAAAAGTCATCGACGAATAACAATGTGCATTTGATGAAAAAGTTATTCAACTTGAAGATGACGGAAGATATCTCTGTTGCTCAACACCTGAATGATTTCAATCTTATCATAAATCAATTATCGTCTGTTGAAATTGATTTTGATGATGAGATACGTGCGCTGATATTGTTGTCTTCGTTGTCAAATATCTGTGAAGCCATGATGATGACAGTTAGCAGTTTTGCACGTAAATCCAAAATAAAATATGATGTTATTCGTGATTTAATTTTGGCTGAGAAGGTGCGCAGGAAAGACTCTGGCGAGACCTCGGGTTCGAGTTCGGCACTGATTGTTGATTCCAAAGGGAGATCATAAGACAAGAACTCAAACAGAGGAAGATCAAAATCAAAGTCTGATCAGCAAGCAATCTGTTGAAATTGTGGCAATGCTGGTCACATAAAAAAGAATCGCAAGAATCCTAAGAAGGAGAATGATGACGCTAATGCTGTAACTGAAGATATTTAAGATGCACTACTGCTGATAGTTCACATTTTTGTTGATTACTGGATACTGGATTCAGTGAATTCCTTTCATACATCTTCCTGCCGGGAGTTAATGCTAACTTATGTTGCAGGTAACTTTGGGAAGGTATATCTGGCTGATGGAAATGATGGGGATGACAGACGTGAATATTGCACTCCTTAACAAGATCAAATGGACTTTGCGAAAGGTCATACACGTTCCTGAGTTGAAGAAAATCTTCATCTTTGTTGGGCAGCTCAATGAGTGTGGTCATTCGGTGGTGTTTTCAAATATCACCTGAAAGGTTATCAAAGGAGCATTAGTACTGACTCGGGTTAAGAAAACTAACACACTATATATGACTATGGGTTTACTCAGTCGAGGACAAATGAGTCAGGTGCATTATGGGGAAACAAAAAAAAAGTTAATTTTCTGAAAAGTGGCAAAGCACCAAAGACAGGAAAACCAGATCTTGTACAGACTGGTGGAACACCACAGAGTTATGAAGAAATATTTCAAGATGAGAATTCGAGCAAGTGGGAGCTGACCAAGGAGGCGAATTCCCTTCCAGGGAATCTTACTTGAGAGCTGACAGAACTTCCACCAAGGAAGAAGACATTCCACAACAAGTCGGTGTGCCTGGTAAAAACTGCGCTTGATGGTAGTAAGAGGTACAAAGTTGGACTTGTTGAAAATGACTTTCACAGAGGCAAGATATTGCTCATGCAGTGAAAGTTATAAGCAGATACATGAGTAACACAAGAAAGTGCTTGGTGATATAAGACTACGTTGGCGGTGATATGTCAGCTGAGAGTGTTAATCGTGAGAAGTTGAAGTTTTACTCGACTTCAGCCAGTTTTCTGGCATGAAGACAGGGGCTTTGAGTTGCAGAGGTGGAGTATATCATATTTGAGGAAAAGATTGGTACAACAAGTAGATGATGTAGCGAGTAGGTGACGCAGCCAGTGTCTCAGTCTCTAAGTGGAAGAATTGTTGGGTAATGAGGAGACCCGGTCCATCGCAAATTAATTAGCTTCCTAATTAAGAATCTAACATTCAGCTCACCTACCTTTCCACCTACCACTCACTACATCCTACATACTGGTCACCTATCTCCCATCTACCGCTCTACTGGTTTCTATAAATAGCCTCTTATTGCTTGTCATAACTAAACCAAACCAAGCAAGGCAAAGCCAGATCCTTTATGAGAGAGAGGAAGAGGGAGAGAGAGGAAGGGAGATTTGTTTGCAGCTCCGTGAACGTAGACAAATTTGCAGAACCACGTAAATCTGTGTGTCGCTCTGGTGTTTTTTCTGCATGCAATTCAATTGTTCGCTTTATTGTCGTCGTTTTTCACAACACAAGGTTACTCAATAATATTACAACTAGCATCACAAAGAAGGGAAGAAATAAGGATGAAATTAGTCTCATCAATTTACAGTAAGTATTACGTGAATTTAGAAATTGAATCCAATCCCCATTAGGTAGTAAGAGCTGGTGCACCAACTAGGGGCCTGATAGCATGGAGAGGAATGGCAGTCGGCAGCTTGTTAGAGGCGAACAGGTTGACCGGATGTAGAAATTGAATCCAATCCCCATTAGGTGGTAAGAGCTGGTGCAACAACTAGGGGCCTGATAGCATGGAGAGGAATGGCAGTCGGCAGCTTGTTAGAGGCGAACAGGTTGACCGGATGCTCGGCATACTGGAGCTACTTTACGGGCAGCAACTGTCTTTACTGGGAGGGCAAGAAAGCGGCTAGTAGTTGGCCTTGCTGGCAAGGCAGCAGTCTTGTGGTTAGTGGGTNTCGGCATACTGGAGCTACTTTACGGGCAGCAACTGTCTTTACTGGGAGGGCAAGTAAGCGGCTAGTAGTTGGCCTTGCTGGCAAGGCAGCAGTCTTGTGGTTAGTGGGTGGCTGGTGGCTGCAAGCTGGTAACAAGGAATCTGCTTGATTGATTCTAGGAGTTGGATTTGAGCAGCTAATTCAGGTTTTCCACCTTTTACTGTTACCTAGGTTAATGCAACTCACAGATCTGAAATGTCATTAGAGTTGGAACGAATTCCATTAGATGTATTATNTTTAGTGGGTGGCTGGTGGCTGCATGCTGGTAACAAGAAATCTACTTGATTGATTCTAGGAGTTGGATTTGAGCAGCTAATTCAGGATTTCCACCTTTTACTTTTACCTAGGTTAATGCAACTCACAGATCTGAAATGTCATTAGAGTTGGAACGAATTCCATTAGTTGTATTATTCTTTATATATTTCCTGTAATTTCCTTTAATGACTCCAATCATGAATCATTCAATTCCTGTTCTAGTTTCATCTCATGGTTATATTGTTCTTCCATGCCTGGATCTTCAAAACTTTGATTCTTCTTTCTTGCCAATGATATTCTTGAATCTTTATAACTTACAATCTAATTAGAGCTATAATTTGGAACCAGCCTCTATTTATACATCGAGAGTAAAAATTACATCCATTAATTTGCTTCAAATATCCTTGTGTTCATATTTCTTGGCCTTCTATACCATTTTCTGTGATTTTTATTTTGTTTGTGGAAATGAAATAAATATGAATCTAGGCAATTTTAATGTGTTTTGTCTTCTGATTTCTTTATTCTTTTGAAATATTTTCTCATGTAATTAAAATCATTGAATGGAGCAGCTATCTCAGTTGTCTTATCCTGGAGGGGCCAAGCTTCCGGAGGCTCCTGCTCCACCAAACAACATCTTGTTCGTTGAGAATCTTCCGCATGAATGCACGCCAATGATGCTGCAAATGCTTTTCTGTCAGTACCCAGGATTCAAAGAGGTTCGAATGGTTGAAGCAAAGCCTGGGATTGCTTTTGTAGAGTATGGAGATGAGATGCAGTCTACGGTTTCCATGCAAGCTCTCCAGGGTTTTAAGATGACAGCTCAGAATCCGATGGTCATCTCTTATGCAAAGAAGTAGAGATCTGTGTAGCTTTGCAGTATGTATTCAGGGTGACAGTGCATACTGTTTCATCTTTTTTTATATGGCAACTTCTCTACTTGTATTTTTTGATTTAGTTTTTATTTTCAGTTTAGTGCTCCTGTAGCATCGCCTTTCCCTTTCAAATTTTTGTGTTAAATCTGGTTGTTGGTCTGTCAATTGCACTCCAATCAATGTGATTTTAGCATATTTGCATATAAATGCACTAATTATATGGAAGAAGTAATGCTTGCTTATGTGTTGACCTCTTAATGATGTATGGGAAAGGTCAACTGAAGCTGATGAATGAGCTATTTATATTTTTTTGCTGCCACGTAGGCGCCTATGGGGCAGACCAGAGGAAACTAATTTTTATATTTTTTAAGGAATTTAAAAATATTTAAATAAATATATGATAAATTACTATATTACATAAGCTAAGAGTAAAAAACATTCATTAATTAAATATGACAATTGAAAAAATATCAACTCATAGTTAAACAATTTAATTGTAGATCGTGTTTTATAATGGTTCATTAACAAAGTTCAATTTAGATATTTAAATTAAAATAAAATAAAACTTAAAATAATAAATTAATCTAAATAATTAAAGTAGCTATGAAGTACATAAAAGAACTATATGCCTTTTTGGCAGAATAAAACCTTGAGATTTTGAGTTCGTTCATCTCCATTTCAATGGTATATTAAAAATATATATAATTAGTAGTCATATGAACTTATTAATTTTTCCATTAAGTATTAAAATTAGTATAATTACAAATTATCCTAACTTCTCTTTTATCATTAAACAATTATCATAATTGTAATTTATTAGTTAATAGTTCTCTAAAATTATCTATTTAATCCTCAATTAATATTTAATTATTAATTAAACTTAAAAAGGTGTATCGAACATATCCTTAAAAACATACTTTTCAAGAATAAAATAATTATAAAATCCCATCCTCCGGAGGAATTTGCAATTTCTCTATTTAGATAATTTAGTAATTTTACCCTCTCTCAACCCCCGATTTATTTTTCGGCCCATTACTAAGTAAGAAAGAAGACATTTGATTATTTTGCTAATCCTAAAAACTTATGCTTGATCCGCCTCTAATATTTCCCACTTCTCATCTTTCAAAGAATTTACATAACTAAATAAATAAAATCTTCACTCCCAATTGTACTTTTCATGTAGACTAATGATGTTAAAATTATTTATGAGTTAATTTAAGAGTTGTGGAAATGATGTGTGATAAGAGACTAACATGTTTGCATTGAAATTAGTTGATCAAATGACTGATTTGAATAATGTTATTAATTAAATAAAAGAAAACCATAATATCCATTACCAACTCTAAACTTATGCCTTATAAAAGGCAATCATGGATTCCTCAACTATTTTAAAAATTACTTAAAAATACAAAAATAAATATACACAAAAAAAACTCACCTATATGAACCAAAATCTTATGGCTCCTTAGAATTCCTCAACTAATTTTTTGATAATTTTATTCCTCATCCGGTCTCTATTTATAGGAGTTTAAAGTCCAAATATAATCTTTTACATCAATTATAATCAGTGACTCCCAACTAGCAACTCTTACCAATCAATCATTCATTATTTAGCCATAATGGCACACGTGCAACAGTAAGCTCAACAAAAAAAAAATGCCTGCATAGGTAAGAAGAAAATATAGAAAAGTAAGAGTTAGTCTGAATCTGTCAGAAGTAGAAATCAAAATGTTAGGAGAAAATCAAATTGCTGGAAGTCAATTTTATCCGCCCTTATAAATTTTTTTCAAAACTTCCTTTGAATTAAATGATTTGTTTATCACGCCGGTTTTAACATCACATAATATTCTTCAGAAGAAAGATACAAAAGGTCCACATTCTGCCTGCTTGCAAAACAAATTTTTAACTCCCTCATCGTTTGCATTTTTATCAATGGTCAGACATGTGAGCTTTGAAAATTTCGCTCGCACCCCGTGATCTCTATGCATATTTTTTAATTTTATTTGTTGAGTGAGATTTGAAGGTTCAAATTTTAAGAAAACAGATTAAATTGTAGATAAGATACTGCCCAGAGATTTTATCTATATTTTGTGATGACTTTTTGATATGTGGTTCGAAGTTTCTCATAGATGCAAAACCCTATGTTTAATTACATCTCTCTTGATAATGGAATAACACTTTTTAGTCATTAATAATTGTATATTCAACATATAATAACAACACACTTTAACTTGTAAAACTTATCACTTGAAGCTTAATGCGGATGACGGAGGAATGAAAACGAAACTTGATCAAGACCCCTTGGTTCCGTCATCCCGGGTCGTCATGATCCCTGATCTACTTAGTCAAAATAGGTAGTCGACCCAAACTGCATCGGCCATGGGTTGCGTCATCAAATGTATCCTTATAGTTATGGGGTTGATATTTATCTAAGAGGACAAATTTAAGTCGATCTTAACTAACAGATCTTCAGATATTATTTCAAAAAATATAATGGATGTTTTTTAAAATATTAAAAATATTTTTTTATCTCCTTGCCATAACTCAACTCTCTAATCATCACCAAATTTCGGATCTTAATAAACTGCAACTTCTGTTTTCTTTTCTTTTTTATTTTTAATTTCATTTTTACTGAATCTACAACCGCCGGATTTAAAATCAACGGTCTCTTCTGTCTATCACCACTCGCTGGGATAAATACTTGTTATTGTTATTGTTATTGTTAATCTCTTTTGTCTAACCTTCCCTTATTCTTTGTTGATCTCATCTCCCTTAATCTACAATTGTAGATTTATTCTAGTTGCAAGAGACGTATGAAGAGCATCACACGAATGAGAACTTGAAGTGTTTTTTATTAAAACCTTTGATTAATTCTGATCACTCATGTGTTGATCAAGTCTTCCTACAGTGATAACATTAATGCAATATTTTCTCTCTAATTTTCTTTAATTTCTCACTCGAGTTGGAGACGCATTCTATTCAATTCCCTGCTCTGTTCTCTTTTCTATAATAATTTCCTATCTATCTATCTATCTATCTATATATATATTACATCTATCTCTCTACTTCAGAATGGGTTGGACAAAGTGATGGCGACGATAACAATGGATGGGGAATAGTTTAATATTAGTTTAATTGTAATTATTGAGGGAGAAAATGACATTATATATATATATATATATATATATATATATATATATATATATATATATATATATATATATANCTGATCTTTTTTGATTCTCTGAAAAAGAGAGATAACTGTTCAGTGGTGACGTCGGTAGACGCGTTTGAAGATTTCTATTGGATAAAAAGCAAATTTTATTTGTAATGCTTAGTGTCATTATGTCTGCCATCTATACTAATTAGGAAGGTAAACAATGGCAAATAAAGTTACATACTTGAGGCAAAAAAGAATAAGAGTCTGTTTGGCGCAGCTGTTGATTATTTATAAATAAGCAGATTATTCTGATAATCTGATAATCTGCAGATTATCAGAATATTTTATTTTGCTCTTTGGGGCAGCTTATTCAGAATCTTATTGGTGGTTAAATGACATTCCTGCCCCTGTATGATAAAACTGTTTGGGGCAGCTTATTCAGAATAGCTTATTGGCAAAACAAAAGCATATAGTGCAGAAACATACGATCATTACATATCAGTTCTAAAAGATGAATGAAACATGCTGTAATGTTTCATTCCAATCAAGAGCAATATTTGTTACCTAGATACATAAATAATGTCAAATTATATGTACTTAACTCCTGAATTTCTAATGAACCAATCTCATACCTATGTTCCCTATAAAAAGGAAATAACCGCAGGCCATAAACATTGTCATTCTTAACATTGCTCTAATGATATAACATTGCCCAATGCTATAACCATTGTCATTCTTAACATAAAACTTTAGATAAGAGTATGAATTCATCTCATAGAAAGATCTAGAGTCCATAAAAAATTGAAATAGAGAAACCGAAGCCTTTCTGGAACGAAGAAATGAAAACCAAAATTCGTATTTGCATTCTCCACACTTTTCTTCACGCTTAGCTAGCATGGATTCCTCTCACAGAAAGTTCTAAAGCCCAGAAAAAATCGAAACCAAAATTTCTGGAACGAAGAAATCGAAACCAATATTCGGGAGTTAGCTTAAGAAAACGAAAAAAATCGAAACCAAATTTCTGTAACGAATCCCTTGCTCTTCCGTGAAGGAAGAAAAAAAAAAACAAAGCACATCGATGTTCGACCGCTCACGGCCAACGACTATCGATCCCTCTATGAATGACAGTGAGATAAAACATACCTTATGATCAGACGAAACAATCAAAAGGAATACGGGTCGATCTCCTATAGGGTAAGAAGAAATTCGATCGCATGCACCGATCAGGGAGAGAGAGCGCGAGGGAGCTCAGGGGTATCTAAGGCAAATCTTGCGGCCGAACACTGAGACGCGGGTCGGGAGCCGCGTCGAAGACCTTAAAGAATTACTCGAAGCGGGACGCGGTGCGGTATAGTTAAGCCGTCCGAGCGCTGATCCAAACACAACGACGACGTTTTCAAAACGCCGCCGCACCTAAATAAGCTGCCCCAAACGGGCACTAAGTGCGACTCCTATTTTTTTTTTTTTATGTTACAATGATTATTGTGAAAATCGAATAGGACATCAAATTGAAAGGAGGAAGTGTTTAAATTAGGTTCATTGATTTGATCGGAATTGAATTATGAGTTAAACTTTATGACATAATAAATATAGAAATTAATTAAATATAATGTAAATAATATCAATACAATATAATAATATAAATATAAGAAAATATAAAAAACAATTAAAATGCTTTTGAGTAAGTCTTATTCCCAAAAAATTAATCTCTTCCATAGTTCCATAAGTGCATCCCTCTCTCTCTCTCTCTCTCTCTCTCTCTCTCTGTATATATATATTGACTTGGTGCATGGGAGCTAAAATTAGAGAAGAAGAAAAAATAAAATAGTAGTCACATTTCTCAAAAGATGAACCAAAGGTTGAGTCGGTTTAAACCGGCTAGTGAGATTCAATTTTCTAAACGTTAGACCAAACATAAAATAATTAAATATAAAATTTTAAAATAGTTTTTCTAATTGACCCATATATATATATATATATATATATATATATATATATATATATATATATATATATATATATATATATATATATATATATATATATATATATATATATATANTAAAGATCAAACAAAACAGAGGACATGGTGACGCTCCCAGTGCCAACCTAACCCCAAAACCCCTCCCTACACAGCTCAGCACTCAGTAACAGAAGAAAACAACCAAATTGGCTTTTCATATACATTTAACGGATAGAAATACACACATCCCAACAAATATTACACGCCCAAATACACCGGATATGATAAACCTGAGCTAGAGGAAGAAGAAATCCTCCATTTTCATCATTTCAGTCTACCTACAATTCACTCGCTGCTCTTGTACTCCATCTTTCCATATCTATCGAGTTGGTGTTGGGTCGACTGAGAGCTCAGCAGAGCTCACACCTCATAAGGAGAACTGGGACTCTTTGCCAACCTTCCTCCACCACAAGCTCGCTCGTATGCATCAGAGGATGATTTCCTCCGAAACCGGTTCCATTCCTTTCCACCTGATAAGATGCCATAAAAAGCAAAAAACAAAAAGTTTTACTAAAATCGGAGCGCTAGAGATATGGACAATAATACAATAACACATCAATAATGCTTGAATAACACACAATAACACCTGAATAACACACAATACCACCTGAATAACACGTGGGGTTGTGTCACCAGGACGATCATCTCCACCTTCAACTCCACGGCATAATTTCATTGGACCACGCACGTAGCTCTACGTGCGGAGTACTGATGTAATATTTTGTAATATTTTTTCAGAGATATGAGTGTAATTTTGTGCAATGAATTTACATATCAAACACACGTAAAAAAACCCAAAATTCTGGTCAAAAGTTTGTGTATTTTGCATTAAATAATCCCCATGTTTTATATATTTAGGCTTGGATTGTGTACGAATTAGGGTTCAGGCTTGCCAAAGGAAATTTTGAGGAATCCTAAAGATTACTTCTAAGAATTTCATTAGCAACCAAAGCCGGATTTACGAGATTTGAATGTGTGAAATATTGACAACAAGATAAAAGTTATTAATTCGCATCGAAAAAACTGTAAATTTCACTCGAATTGCAAAATATTGACAACAAAATTAATTTATAAGTTAAACAATCTAAAAATTTGCCAAATCAAGATTTACAAGTTTTATTAATTCAAAATTTCCTATATGGTATTTAGATTCAAGAACCATAAAGGTTGTTCTCCAGATATCCAAATCCTAAACGGACAAAGAAAACCCTACCAAAACCTTAAAAAAAAAAGGGCACAGAGTACACGGATCCAGAAACTTCCATTGATTTGCAAAGATCCACTGCTTAGAAACAANTTTTTTAGATATTAAAAAATATATTTTATATTTTTGGAAAATCTCTCTGAGGTCAGAGAACCCAAAGAAATTTATTTTATATTTTTCTAATTTTTATTTCATTTTTT
>JXCR01135104.1:274312-313366 GCA_002079205.1 Phalaenopsis hybrid cultivar
CATCTGTTATTGAACAGGGGCAATTAAGCTGTAAATGTATGGACAGTTTCGTGAATCTTGTTGTAATAATATTATGATTTTTTCATATAAATGTTTAGTAAATGGATCACTATTTGAATTATGTGGTATGTATGCAAAAGCTCTTTTTTTTGAAGTATACTTCCAATGTTGAATCAACCAAAATAAATTTGAGCGTAGTTTTATAGCCTTCTTGTGCCCAACATTAGAACAAACATGTACTTCTCTTGTGATATGCCTTATAAATGGTTGAAACTTATTTTTTGTAGATTTATTCTTCTTTAGTCAATATTTTTTTTTTTGTAATTTAGGGATTAATAATAAATTGTTGAAATATCAATTAAGGTATGATGATAATGATTGTTATGTAATCCTTTTGATTTATCTTTATTTAGGATATCAAATAGGTAGTTTATTTTTGTTCTATGTTATTTTTTTTCAGTAACATAGTCAACATTCTGTGACCGCGGCACTATTGATTCTCTGCATGAAATCTCCATTTTTTCACCCACATATTGGTACATATTTTCATATTCTTTTTTATTAGAGAAAATCATCGGTTTGACTTGATTTNATACTTCTCTGGTGTTATGCTTTATAAATGATTGAAACTTATTTTTTGTAGATTTATTCTTCTTAAGTCTTTTTTTTTTTTTTTGTAATTTGGGGATTAACAATAATTTGTTGAAATATTAATTAAGGTATGATGATAATGATTGTTATGTAATCCTTTTGATTTATCTTTATTTTGGATATCAAATAGGCAGTTTATTTTTGTTTTATGTTATTTTTTTCAGTAACGTATTCAACATTCTGTGACCGGCGGCACTATTGATTCTCTGCATGAAATATCCATATTTTCACCCACATATTGGTACATATTTTCATATTCTTTTTTATTAGAGAAAATCATCGGTTTGACTTGATTTTTCAAAGTTATTGATAATGTGCCTAAATTTTCTTTTTAATTTTTTCTTTCATTTACATTTACATGTTTGAAATCTTAGATGTTGAATGATTTATTTGTTTAGCATATATTTCATAGTATGAATGTTTGATTAGTACTTTTAAATTATATATATTGATTTTAGGATTTTTTTTTCTTAAGCTTTCATAAATGTGTCGTTATTTAAAGAGCAAAGGAGCCGAAATTGATATTGACAATNTCTTAAGCTTTCATAAATGTGTCGTTATTTAAAGAGCAAAGGAGCCGAAATTGATATTGACAATCAGTTTATAATACTTACATTAAAGTAGGCCGAAAATTAAAAAAGGGGTTTAGTCTTCTTCTTTGAAAAATAACTGGTGGTGAGGACTAGTTACATCTTGATAAATAATGTCAATTATTAACCTAAATATATGGTAATGATACCGTATATAACCATGGTACAATTCCTCATTAAGAGGATCCATTCATTTTATTGCATGTAGATGTCTCAAATATTAATTAGAGTTTAATGTTGGAAATGTATTAAATAATGAAATATATTATTATAGTAACATGTGTTGATACATTTTTTGGAGAAAAAAATTGTAGTAGAATCTAAGAAAAAAACTAAGCTTTTTTAACAAATCCATAAAAAAAGAGATGAATGAATACATTGACCTTCATTACCATGCCATTTTAATAAGTATGAACAAAATTATAATGGAAATGATAATATATCTTTCTTAACATGAAATAAATGAGATGATTGTAATCTCAATGTATGATAAGAAAGAATACTTGGTGTAAGTTTTACCATAATGCATTGATGGAAGCTAGAGGCTAACCTAAGGACATTTAAATGACTTTATTTGTTATGAGGAAAAAAAGTTGCTACCCATCCACCACATAGAGATTGAGCAAAATTATTAAAGGAGGCCAACAATATTATGGTGTCTATGTTAATGAAGTTATGGAGGCGGAGTCTGCGACGACTAGGCACCTTCTGCTTGGTTTGTTGGGAAAACTCTGGCGCCTAGGCGCCATCTAAAACTTGATATGCCCCAGCGATTATCACGATTTATATAAGTCCTGGTAATGACACCAGAAACTTGATCTGCTTCCTGTTGAGTTCTTAAAGTTAGGTATTATTACTTATTAAGGTTTCTCACGCAAGCATATGTATCATTTCAGTAATATAGGGCTCAAATGAATATGAAATGTCAATCCTACAGGGAAGGGGAGGTAAATAATTCCAAAGGCACAGTTGTAGTCTTCTACGTTCATGTCTTAGTTTGGAATGTCGTTAGAGATGGTTTTTCTAACAGCTACTCCTAAGTTAAGATTTTATGAATAAATTAAACCTATCTAGATCAACAGATTAGGTGAAATTCAATATTGATAAAATTACTTTTCTCATGTGATTTACTAGGTAGATTGTAGATGTGACTACTAGAAATTGTAATTTATGTAGTGACAAATAGGATCGTAAATTTATTTACCCTCTGTCGAGCGCGTAAATAAGTATGGTTCAAGTTTGGTTCTTGCTTCCGGTTGTCACCCTAGAAATTCCATGTTCAAACCATATCAACACATCTCCCTATATTTGCATTGCCTCTTGACTACTTCACCATAGCCTATCGAACAATATGAATATTCTAGTCATTTCACCACCGCTCTTTCGAGGCATAATGTGTCACAACTAATTTTAACAAGTCATATGGCCAACATGACATGTAAATGAAGCGTAGTAGAATGATCATCAGACTTAAATAAGAAAAATCAATTCCATAGCATTCAACATTCTACAAGTTCTACATAACAATCACAAGAAAAAAGTGCAGGAATTTTACTCACATAACATGTTTAAACCACATAGAACTTCATTGAATCAATGCAAATTCAATAAATATGTGTTTACAAGTAAACAAGACAATCAAAACACAATCTTAACTTTTCTCGTTTGAGAAAGAGATGTAAATCCCTCCAAAAAAATCTTCTACTTATCATTGCAATGTTGATACAAATCTCTTACAGAATTCACTCAAATTCCTCTCTTCAATCTCTCAAAAAACAGATAGATTCTACAATTTCTACTCCTACCTTCGTCCTCCAGGCATCCCTAGAGAACTCCCGGACTTGGAAAATGTCAAATGTCTCCAAAATTCGTCTTCCAAATCGTCCAAATCCATCTAATAACCCCTAGGCTCGTGCTGAAATCACCTCGAACAATTTTGGCATCTAGGCGCCCAGTCTGCGGCGCCTAGGTACCGTCTTCTCAATTTGCTAGGAAAACTCTAGCGCCATGGAGTCAGTCGGCGATGCCAAAGCACTATGGGGGGTGGTGGTGGTGGTGGTGATGGTAGCAATGGTGTCAGCCATGTGACTGTGTTTTAGGATTTGTTTGGGGTAGCTGCAGCTTATTGATTAATCTATTGATAAGCAGATTAAAAATAAATTGTTGATAAGCTAGATGCGGTGGCTATTGCAAATTTTTATTTTTTTGGAAAAGTCGGACTATTGCCAGCAAGCTGCCACCACACCTAGATAGGCGTGGTCTGAAAATGCTGTAAATGCTATTTCCAGCGTTTTCAAAACGCATAAGTTGCCATAATGCAGTTTACCCAAACAGGTCAGTTGTGTTTTCAAAATGTCACCGCACCAAAAAAGCTGCCCCAAATGGGCCCTTACTGGCTGAAAGTAGTTTAATGATTGTGAGGGTTAAGAGATAGTGACCAGGTGAAGATGATAGTAGTCTGGTGAAGGCAGCAGTAGCTACAACATCGACAGGGCAATAGTGGTCTAGTGATGTGTGTTATGATCTAGCAGTGTCATCCCGGTGACAGTAGTTTGGAAATGAAAATAATCAGGAGATGGTTGTTCAACAATGAAGGTAGTGGTGATAGTCAATACCTTTTGGTGGTTGATAATAATTTGATGACTTCCAAGGGGGTCAGATGGCATCAACTGGGTGATAATGTTTTGATGGTGGTGGCAGTCAGATAATGATGATGTTGATAGTGTCATTGATAGGAGAATTGTGGTTTAACAACAATGATTGTGGCCAAGCAGCATCCGTACAATGATAGTGGTAGTATTAGTTGAGTGATAGTAATCCAACGATAGCAATGACCTAACAAGGGTGATCGAGTGCTTTGACTTCGGTGGAAACCAGTAGACAGTCATAATATAGTGATAACCAAGAGATGCTGATCCGTTAATGATGAAAGTGTTTCGGTGATGTCAGATGCCTGAAGACAGTGAAGGTGGCCCGATTATAGTAATTTAAGTGGTGGCTCTGCATTAGTTAGGTGAAGGAGTTCTCATGTCAGTTGTAGACCAACAGTGGTGGTCCAACAAAGTGGGGGTGACATGGTGATGGGCCAAATGGCGGTGGCGGTGGCGTTGCTTTTCAAAGAATCAGTGGTGATAGTAGTCAGATAACAATGATCTGACATGTCGTTGATTAGGTGTGTAAGTGAGTCAAGCCGACTCAAGCTCAACTCGATAAGCATCTCGTGAACTGAGCTAGATGAGCTAACATGCCAAGTTCAAGCTAACCTTGACTTGACTAGTTAGTTCATGAATTGACTCGTTTAAGAAAATATTAATATAAAATATAAAAAAAATATAATATGTTTGAAGATTTTATTTTAAAAAGTAATAAAAATAATTTAAAAACAATATTTTCTATCTTCTATTAAGTGATTTATTATAATTTTCTTAAATGCTCATTTTATTTGTCATTTTATTATACCACAACCTTAAATTAATATTATTTTTTCTCATTTATATTACACAAACTCACTCTTGAGTTGGCCTGAACTCATAGACAAGCACGAACTGGAGCTCAAACTAGATAAAAATAAATCAAGCTCATGCCGAGAGTGGCTCGAGCTCAACTCGACTTGTTTACACCACTAGTGTTGGTGGTAGCCATAGCTTTGTGATGGTGATCTAGCATATGGTTGGTGACCTAATATCAGCGGTCTAACATGACAATGGTTGCAAGACGTTAGTTGGGTGATTGTAGTCCTATGATGGTAGCCTAGCGATGGTATTCGACATGAGGGCAGTTGTCGGGTGATGGAGGCCTGACAGCGGTGGCTCAATGGTGGTTAGTTATTAGTGGTCATGTGGCAATGATAACTCAAAAATGGTGGTCCAACACAATAATGGTGGTTCACTAATGATAGATTAATAGTGGTGATGTTAACCCCATGATGGCGGTCAAGCACCGTGGCAGTGACTCGAAGTTTGCAGTCTGGCATGACATAGTGGCTCGAAGTAAGTCAGATGTCAGTGGTCAGGTGGCTACAACAACTCTACGATGGTGGTCTGGGATGGTAGCGGTTGACTAGAGTCTCTGGTTCAGTGATGATGGCCTAATAGTTACCATGGTAATTGTCCGACATGTGCTTGTGGTAGCCTGACGATGGTGGTTTGTTATGGTGGCGGTGGTCATACAACATAGATCTAGCACGACAACGATGTTTCGACTGCGACAACCTTGTAATGGTGGTGGAGGCGACACCTGAGCTACTATGGTTAGACGGTGGCAATGACAACCCTGCAACAAAGGTTCAACAAAGACAGTAACCCAAAGATAGTTGAAAATGGGAATCCTCAAGAACTTAGAACTCCCTTCAACCTTTTTGTCCAGCTCTCAGTTCTACTTTCATGGATAGAGTGAGGGGCTTATTTAAATAATTTGGCAGTGACATCCTCTGTAAATATTGTATAAATCTGAATCACTCCATTACACAACCTAAACTAATTCCCTTGATCAAATGTAGTATTATGAGTATTTCAATGTCTTAATGACATTATAGTTAAGGGATCTTAAGCTCGTTGGATTCAACTATTGAGACATTCGATCAAACTTTTCGTATTTGGAGATTATTTGGTCCCCCAATGTTAGATAAAATAATTGTTTATGTCATTCGGTTGTCTCACCGAGACCCTTCATTTGATCATAAATTGGTTGCATTTACATTTCTAAATTTGATTATCGAAGCTTCTAGTCCAAATATGCGTTGAGATTCGTACTATTAAAATTGTTTTCTTATCAACGATCATAATAATTATAACTAATGAATGAACTACGCTGAACAATTTGAAAGATGGTGATTTGATGATATATATATACATGTTATGCCTACGCCTATTTTGAAATTCAAATATAACCAATGATTATGTATGTAGTTGAATATCAAATAGTTTTGAAGCTAAATCAGCCGTGTGCTTACCTTGAATCAATACTCTATAAAACGGCCCAAATTATGTTAACCTACAGTAATTGCAAGTAGTACAAATTCAAAATACAGTATAATAATATAGTTTTAAAATTGTATGAAGTTAAGTTAGGATTAATAATTTTAATTAATCCTTAATGTTGTGATTGACAACAGTCGCAAAATCTATATTTCCACATTCCTGGTAGTTTTTCACGTCAGCTTATGGCAAGGTACCTACGGTAAGAAATGCTTACTTACGTTTGGGTGAGGATGGAACTAATATTAACCATTTAAAATAAACTCCATTGGTTGTCCTTTTTATTGTAAATACAAAGGGGAAAGTTTTTTTGCATGGCTTACGTATTGTCTATTGTAGGGCTGTCAAAAAAGTTTGTTGTTTGTGAACAATTCATGTTCGGTTCGTCAATGAGTTCGTGTTCGATTCGTTCGATAAGTAAATGAGATGAACGTGAACAAACTTTTTTCGTTCAGTTAGTTAAACGAACCAAACACGAACAGTGATGCGTTCGTTCGTGTTCGAATCGTTATTGTTCGAAATATAAAATAATTTAAAATAATTATATATAAATAAATTTTATAAATTATAATATATAATAAATTAATAATAGTAATATACTAATATACTATATTAGTAATATACTAAAATAGATATTATATATTTATATAATATAAGTTATATAATTAATATAATATATTATTTATATATATTAATATTAGGGATATCAAACTGGCTCGTCGTTCGTGAACAGCTCGTGTTCGGCTAGTTCGTTAAGAAACTAAAACGAACAGTGACTTCGCGAACAATTTCAAACACGAGCTTATTTCAAACAAACTAAATTTCAAACGAACCAAACACGAANAGGCATCCCTTGAGAACTCCCGGACTTGGAAAATGTCAAATGTCTCCAAAATTCCTCTTCCAAATCGTCCAAATCCATCTAATAACCCCTAGGCTCGTTCTGAAATCACCTCGAACAATTTTGGCATCTAGGCGCCCAGTCTGCGGTGCCTAGGTACCGTCTTCTCAATTTGCTAGGAAAACTCTAGCGCCATGGAGTCAGTCGGCGATGCCAAAGCACTATGGGGGGGTGGTGGTGGTGGTGGTGGTGGTAGCAATGGTGTCAGCCATGTGAATGTGTTTTAGGATTTGTTTGGGGTAGCTGCAGCTTATTGATTAATCTATTGATAAGCTGATTAAAAATAAACTGTTGATAAGCTAGATGCGGTGGCTATTGCAAATTTTTATTTTTTTGGAAAAGTCGGACTATTGCCAGCAAGNTACATAAGCTAAGTGTAAAGAACATTGATTAATTAAGGGTCTGTTTGGGTCAGCTAGTATATTGAATAACTTGCCTGATAAGTTGATTAAAAATAAGCTGCTGATAAGTTAGGTGTGGTGGCTATTACAAGTTAGTTCCCACCGTACTTAGATAGGTGTAGTGTGAAAATATTGTTTTCTACGTTTTGAAAACGCATAAGCTGCCAAAACGCAGTTTACCCAAATAGGTCAGATGTATTTTCAAAATGCCGTCGCACAAAATAAGCTGCCCCTAAATATGATAAATGAAAAACTATCAACTCATAGTTAAACAAGTTAACTGTAGATCGTATTTTATAATTGTTCATTAACAAAGTTCAATTTAGATATTTAAATTAAAATACAATAAAACATAAAATAATAAATTAATCTAATTAATTAAATTAGTTATGAAGTACATAAAAGAACTATATGCATTTATGGCAGAATAAAACCTTGAGATTTTGAGTTCGTTCATCTCTATTTCAATTGTATCTTATAAATATATATAATTAGTAGTCATATGAACTTAATTAATTTATCACTTAAGTATTAATAATTAGCATAATTACAATTTATCCTAGCTTTTCTTTTATCATCAAACAATTATCATAATTGTAATTTATTAGTTAATAATTATCTAATTAATTATCAATTAATAGTTAAATACTAATTACACTTAAAAAGCTATGTAGAACAAATCTTTAAAAAACATACTTTCAAAAATAAAATTATTATAAAATCCCAACCCCCATTATATTTGTTTGCCTTCCAAAGGAATTTGTAATTTCTCTATACTTACATGGTTTAGATAATTTAGTAATTTTACCCTCTTTCAACCCCTACTTTATTTTTCTGCCCATTACTAAGAAAAAAACAAAGACAATTGATTATTTTGCTAAGAATTTACATAAATAAATAAATAAAATCTTCACTCCCAATTGTACTTTTCATGTAGACTGATGATGTTAACATTATTTATGAGTTAATTTAAGAGTTGTGGAAATGATGTGTGATAAGAGAATAACATGTTTGCATTGAAATTAGTTGATCAAATGACTGATTTGAATAATGTTATTAATTAAATAAAAGAAAACCATAATATCCATTACCAACTCTAAACTTATGCCTTATAAAAGGCAATCATGGATTCCTCAACTATTTTAAAAATTACTTAAAAATACAAAAATTAGTATACACAAAAAAAAACTCACCTATATGAACCAAAATCTTATGCCTCCTTAGAATTCCTCAACTATTTTTTTGATAATTTTATTCCTCATCCGGCCTCTATTTATAGGAGTTAGACGTCCAAATATAATCTTTTACATCAATTATAACCAGTGACTCCCAACAAGCAACTCTTACCAATCAATCATTCATTATTTAGCCATAATGGCACACGTGCAACGGTAAGCTCAACAAAAAAAAATGCCTGCATAGGTCAGAAGAAAATATAGAAAAGTAAGAGTAGTCCAAATCTGTCAGAAGTAGAAATCAAAATGTTAGGAGAAAATCAAATTGCTGGAAGTCAATTTTATCCGCCCTTATAAATTTTTTTCAAAACTTCCTTTGAATTAAATGATTTGTTTATCACGCCGGTTTTAACATCACATAATATTCTTCAGAAGAAAGCTACAAAAGGTTCCACATTCTACCTGCTTGCAAGACAAAATTTTAACTCGGTCATCGTTTGCATTTTTATCAATGGTCAGACATTTGAGCTTTGAAAATTTCGTTGAACTCTGTATTTTTTAAAATATATTTGTTGAGAGAGCTTTGGAGGTTTAGTATTTAATAAGAGAGATTAGATTGTAGAGAAGATACTACCGAGAGATTTCGTCTATGTTTTGTGATGACATTTTGATATGTGGTTCGGAGTTTTTCATAGATGCATATCCATATGTTTAATTACATCTCTCTCTATAATGGAATAACACTTTTTATTAAGACTAGTCATTAATAATTAAATATTCAACATATAATAGCTGCACACTTAGGATTTCAAAGTGTAAAATTCATCACTTGAAGCTTAAATCGGATGAAGGAGGAATGAAAATGAAACCTGATCAAGACCCCTTGTTTCCGTCATCCCGGGTGGTCATGGTCCCTGATCTACTTAGTCAAAATAGGTAGTCGACCCAAACTGCATCGGCCAAGGGTTGCGTCATCGAATGTATCCTTATAGTTATGGGGTTGATATTTATCTAAGGGGGCAAATTTAAGTCGACCTTAACTAACAGATTTTCAAATTTTTTTTCAAAAAATATAATGGATGTTTTTTAAAATATTAAAAAAAAAAAATTTTCTCTTTGCCATAACTCAACTTCTGTTTTCTTTTCTTTTTTATTTATAATTTCATTTTTACTGAATCTACAACCGCCGGATTTAAAATCAACGGTCTCCTCTGTCTTTCACCACTTGTTGGGATAAATACTTGTTATTGTTATTGTTGATCTCTTTTGTCTAACCTTCTCTTATTCTTTGTTGATCTCATCTCCCTTAATCTACAGTTGTAGATTTATTCTAGTTGCAAGAGACGTATGAAGAGCATCACACGAATGAGAACTGGAAGTGTTTTTTATTAAAACCTTTGATTAATTCTGATCACTCATTGTGTTGATCAAGTCTTCCTACAGTGATAACATTAATGCAATATTTTCTCTCTAATTTTCTTTAATTTCTCACTCGGGTTGGAGACGCATTCTATTCAATTCTCTGCTCTGTTCTCTTTTCTATAATAATTTCCTATCCATCCATCTATCTATCTATCTATCTATATATATATATTACATCTATCTCTCTACTTCAGAATGGGTTGGACAATGTGATGGCGACGATAACAATGGATGGGGAATAGTTTAATTGTAATTATTGAGGGAGAAAATGACATATATATATATATTTCTAAAGTTAATAGTTGATGCAAACCCCTAATCTTTTTTGGTTCTCTGAAAAAGAGAGATAACTGTTCATTGTGGTGACATCGCTAGACGCGTTTGAAGATTTCAATTTGATAAAAAGTAAATTTTCTTTGTAATGCTTAGTGTCATTATGTCTACCATCTATGCTAATTAGGAAGGTAAACAATGGCAAATAAAGTCTATTTTAGATACTTGAGGCAAAAAAGAATAAGGGTATGTTTGGCGCAGCTGTTGATTATTTGATCAGCTGATTATTCTGATAATTTGATAATCTGCAAATTATCAGAATAGTTTGTCTTGCTGTTTGGGGCAGCTTATTCAGAATAGTTTATTGGTGGTTAAATGACATTCCTGCCTCTGTCTGATAAAACTGTTTGGGGCAACTTATTCAAAATAGCTTATTGGCAATACAGAAGCATATAGTGTAGAAGCATACGATAATTACAGATCAGTTCTAAAAGATGAATAGAACATGCTGTAATATTTCATTCCAATCAAGAGTAATATTTGTTACATAGATACATAAATAATGTCAAATTGTATGTACTTAACTCCCGAATTTCTAATGAACCAATCTCATGCCTATGTTTCCTATAAAAAAGAAATAACCGTAGGTCATAAACATTGTCATTCTTAACATTGCTCTAATGCTATAACATTGCCCAATGCTATAACCATTGTCATTCTTAGCATAAAACTATAGATAAGAGTATGAATTCATCTCATAGAAAGATCTAGAGCCCAGAAAAAATTGAACAGAGAAACCGAAACCTTTCTGGAACGAAGAAATGAAAAAAAAAATTTATATTTGCATTCTCCACGCTTTTCTTCACGCTTAGCTAGCATGAATTCCTCTCATAGAAAGTTCTAAAGCCCAGAAAAAATCAAAACCAAAATTTCTGGAACGAAGAAATCAAAACCAATATTCGGGAGTCAGCTTAAAGAAACAGAAAAAATTGAAACCAAATTTCTGTAACGAATCCCTTGCTTCTTCTGTGAAGGAAGAACAAAAAAAAAAGCACAGCGATGTTCGACCGTTCACGGCCAGCAACTATCGATCCCTCTACGAATGACAGTGAGATAAAACATACCTTACGATAAGACAGAAAAATCGAAAGGAATCTGGGCCTATCTCCTCTAGGGTAAGAAGAAATTCGATCGCAGGCACTGACCAGGGAGAGAGAGCGCGAGTGAGCTCAGGTGTATCTAGGGCAAATCTTGCGGTCGAACACTGGGACACGGGTCAAGAGCCGCGTCGAAGACCTTAAGGAATTACTCGAAACGGGACGCAGTGCGGCATACTTAAGCTGCTCGAACGCCGATCCAAACACAGAGGCGACATTTTCAAACGCCGCCGCACCTAAATAAGCTGTCCCAAACAGGCACTAAGTGCGACTCCTGTTTTGATTTGATGTTACAATGATTATTGTGAAAATCGAATAGGACATCAAATAAAAAGGAGGAAGTGTTTAAATTAGGTTCATTGATTTGATCGGAATTGAATTATGAGTTAAACTTTATGACATANGAGATAAAACATACCTTATGATCAGACAGAAAAATCGAAAGGAATCCGGGCCGATCTTCTCTAGGGTAAAAATAAATTCGATCGCAAGCACCGATCAGAGAGAGAGTGCGAGGGAGCTCAGGGGTATCTAGAGCAAATCTTGCGGCCGAACACTGGGATGCGGGTCAAGGTCTGCGTCGAAGACCTTAAGGAATTACTCGAAACGGGACGCAGTGCAACATACTTAAGCCGCTCAAACGCTGATCCAAACACAGCGGCGATATTTTCAAACGTCGCCACACCTAAATAAGCTGCCCCAAACGGGCACTAAGTGCGACTCCTGTTTTAATTTGATGTTACAATCATTATTGTGAAAATCGAATAGGACATCAAATTAAAAGGAGGAAGTGTTTAAATTAGGTTCATTGATTTCCTCGGAATTGAATTATGAGTTAAACTTTATGACATAATAAATATAGAAATTAATTAAATATAATGTAAATAATATCAATATAATATATTAATATAAATATTAGAAAATATAAAAACAATTAAAATGCTTTTGAGTAAGTCTTATTCCCAAAAAATTAATCTCTTCCACAGTTCCATAACTGCATCCCTCTCTCTCTCTCTCTCTCTCTATTGACTTGGTGCATGGGAGCTAAAATTAGAGAAGAAAAAAACATAAAATAATAGTCACATTTCTCAAAAGATGAACCGGAGGTTGAGCCGGTTTAAACCGCCCAATGCGATTCAATTTTCTAAACGTTAGATCAAACATAAAATAATTAAATATAAAATTTTAAAATAATTTTNCCTCTCTCTCTCTCTCTCTATATTGACTTGGTGCATGGGAGCTAAAATTAGAGAAGAAAAAAATTTAAAATAATTGTCACATTTCTCAAAAGACGAACCGGAGGTTGAGTCGGTTTAAACCGGCCAATGCGATTCAATTTTCTAAACGTTAGATCAAACATAAAATAATTAAATATAAAATTTTAAAATAGTTTTNAGGGATTCGTTACAGAAATTTGGTTTCGATTTTTTCTATTTCCTTAAGCTAACTCCCAGATATTTGTTTCGATTTCTTCGTTCCAAAAATTTTGGTTTCGATTTTTTCTGGGCTTTAGAACTTTCTATGAGAGGAATCCATGCTAGCTAAGCGTGAAGAAAAGCGTGGAGAATGCAAATATAAATTTTGGTTTTCATTTCTTCGTTCCAGAAAGGTTTCGGTTTCTCTGTTTCAATTTTTTATGGGCTCTAGATCTTTCTATGAGATGAATCCATACTCTTATCTATAGTTTTATGTTAAGAATAACAATGGTTATAGCATTGGGCAATGTTATAGCATTAGAGCAATGTTAAGAATGACAATGTTTATGACCTGCGGTTATTTCTTTTTTATAGGAAACATAGGCATGAGATTTGTTCATTAAAAATTCGGGAGTTAAGTACATACAATTTGACATTATTTATGTATCTAGGTAACAAATATTACTCTTGATTGGAATGAAATATTACAACATGTTTTATTCATCTTTTAGAACTGATCTGTAATTATCGTATGCTTCTACACTATATGCTTCTGCATTGCCAATAAGCTATTTTGAATAAGTTGCCCCAAACAGTTTTATCAGACAGGGGCATGAATGTCATTTAACCACCAATAAGCTATTCTGAATAAGCTGCCCCAAACAGCAAGACAAACAATTCTGATAATTTGCAGATTATCAAATTATCAGAATAATCTGCTGATCAAATAATCAACAGCTGCGCCAAACAGACCCTTATTCTTTTTTGCCTCAAGTATCTAAAATAGACTTTATTTGCCATTGTTTACCTTCCTAATTAGCATAGATGGTAGACATAATGACACTAAGCATTACAAAGAAAATTTACTTTTTATCAAATTGAAATCTTCAAACGCGTCTAGCGATGTCACCACAATGAACAGTTATCTCTCTTTTTCAGAGAACCAAAAAAGATTAGGGGTTTGCATCAACTATTAACTTTAGAAATATATATATATATATATGTCATTTTCTCCCTCAATAATTACAATTAAACTATTCCCCATCCATTGTTATCGTCGCCATCACATTGTCCAACCCATTCTGAAGTAGAGAGATAGATGTAATATATATATAGATAGATAGGAAATTATTATAGAAAAGAGAACAGAGCAGAGAATTGAATAGAATGCGTCTCCAACTTGAGTAAGAAATTAAAGAAAATTAGAGAGAAAATATTGCATTAATGTTATCACTGTAGGAAGACTTGATCAACACAATGAGTGATCAGAATTAATCAAAGGTTTTAATAAAAAACACTTCCAGTTCTCATTCGTGTGATGCTCTTCATACGTCTCTTGCAACTAGAATAAATCTACAACTGTAGATTAAGGGAGATGAGATCAACAAAGAATAAGAGAAGGTTAGACAAAAGAGATCAACAATAACAATAACAAGTATTTATCCCAACAAGTGGTGAAAGACAGAAGAGACCGTTGATTTTAAATCCGGCGGTTGTAGATTCAGTAAAAATGAAATTAAAAACAAAAAAGAAAAGAAAACAGAAGTTGCAGTTTATTAAGATTCGAAATTTGGTGATGAGTTGAGAGTTGAGTTATGGCAAGGAGATAAAAAAATATTTTAAAAAACATCCATTATATTTTTTGAAATAATATCTGAAAATCTGTTAGTTAAGGTCGGCTTAAATTTGTCCCTTTAGATAAATATCAACCCCATAACTATAAGGATACATTCGATGACGCAACCCATGGCCGATGCAGTTTGGGTCGACTACCTATTTTGACTAAGTAGATCAGGGACCATGACGACCTGGGATGACGGAACCAAGGGGCCTTGATCAGGTTTCGTTTTCATTCCTCTGTCATCCGATTTAAGCTTCAAGTGATGAATTTTACACTTTGAAATCCTAAGTGTGTAGCTATTATATGTTGAATATTTAATTATTAATGACTAGTCTTAATAAAAAGTGTTATTCCATTATATAGAGAGATGTAATTAAACATAGGGATATGCATCTACGAGAAACTCAGAACCACATATCAAAATGTCATCACTCTCGGTAGTATCTTCTCTACAATCCAATCTCTCTTATTAAATACTAAACCTCCAAAGCTCTCTCAACAAATATATTTTAAAAAATACAGAGTTCAACGAAATTTTCAAAGCTCACATGTCTGACCATTGATAAAAATGCAAACGATGACCGAGTTAAAAGTTTGTCTTGCAAGCAGGTAGAATGTGGAACCTTTTCTATCTTTCTTCTGAAGAATATTATGTGATGTTAAAACCGGCGTGATAAACAAATCATTTAATTCAAAGGAAGTTTTGAAAAAAATTTATAAGGGCGGATAAAATTGACTTCAGCAATTTGACTTTCCCCTAACATTTTGATTTATACTTCTGACAGATTCAGACAAGTCTTACTTTTCTATATTTTCTTCTGACCTATGCAGGCAATTTTTTTTTTGTTGAGCTTACTGTTGCACCTGTGCCATTATGGCTAAATAATGAATGATTGATTGGTAAGAGTTGCTAGTTGGGAGTCACTGATTATAATTGATGTAAAAGATTATATTTGGACTTCTAACTCCTATAAATAGAGATCGGATGAGGAATAAAATTATCAAAAGAATAGTTGAGGAATTCTAAGGAGGCATAAGATTTTGGTTCATATAGGTGAGTTTTTTTTATGTATATTATTTTTTGTATTTTTAAGTAATTTTTAAAATAGTTGAGGAATCCATGATTGCCTTTTATAAGGCATAAGTTTAGAGTTGGTAATGGATATTATGGTTTTCAACTAATTTCAATGCAAACATGTTATTCTCTTATCACACATCATTTCCACAACTCTTAAATTAACTCATAAATAATGTTAACATCATTAGTCTACATGAAAAGTACAATTGGGAGTGAAGATTTTATTTATTTATTTATGTAAATTCTTTGAAAGATGAGAGGTGGGAAATATTAGAGGTGGATCAAGCATAAGTTTTTAGGATTAGCAAAATAATCAATTGTCTTTGTTTTTTTCTTAGTAATGGGCAGAAAAATAAAGTGGGGATTGAGAGAGGGTAAAATTACTAAATTATCTAAATCATGTAAGTATAGAGAAATTACAAATTCCTTTGGAAGGCAAACAAATGTAATGGGGGTTGGGATTTTATAATTATTTTATTTTTTAAAGTATGTTTTTTAAAGATTTGTTCTACATAGCTTTTTAAGTGTAATTAATATTTAACTATTAATTGAGAATTAATTAGATAATTTAGAGATAATTATTAACTAATAAATTACAATTATGATAATTGTTTAATGATAACAGAAAAGCTATGATAAATTGTAATTATGCTAATTATTTATACTTAAGTGATAAATTAATTAAGTTCATATGACTACTTATTATATATATTTATAAGATACAATTGAAATAGAGATGAACGAACTCAAAATCTCAAGGTTTTATTCTGCCATAAATGCATATAGTTCTTTTATGTACATCATAACTAATTTAATTAATTAGATTAATTTATTATTTTATGTTTTATTTTATTTTAATTTAAATATCTACATTGAACTTTGTTAATGAACAATTATAAAATACGATCTACAGTTAACTTGTTTAACTATGAGTTGATATTTTTTCATTTATCGTATTTAGGATCTGTTTGGGGCAGCTTATTTTGTGCAGCGGCGTTTTGAAAACACATCTGACATATTTGGATAAACTGTGTTTTGGCAGCTTATGTGTTTTCAAAACGTAGAAAACAATATTTTCACACAGCACCTATCTAGATACGGTGAAAACTAACTTGTAATAGCCACCGCACCTAACTTATCAGTAGCTTATTTTTAATCAACTTATCAGCCAAATTATTCAATATGCTAGCTGACCCAAACAGACCCTTAATTAATGAATGATCTTTACACTTAGCTTATGTGATATAGTAATTTATCATATATTTATTTCAATATTTTTAAGTTCCTTAAAAATATAAAAATTAGTTTCCTCTTGTCTGCCCCATAGGCGCCTACGTGGCAGCAAAAAAAAATATAAATAGCTCATTCATTAGCTTCAGTTGACCTTTCCCATACATCATAAAGAGGTCAACACATAAGCAAGCATTACTTCTTCCATATAAATAGTGCATTTATATGCAAATATGCTAAATTCACATTGATTGGAGTGCAATTGACAGACCAACCAGATTTAACATAAAAATTTGAAAGGGAAAGGCGATGCTACAGGAGCACTAAACTGAAAATAAAAACTAAATAAAAAAATACAAGNTTCACATTGATTGGAGTGCAATTGACAGACCAACAACCAGATTTAACATAAAATTTGAAAGGGAAAGGCGATGCTACAGGAGCACTAAACTGAAAATAAAAACTAAATAAAAAAATACAAGTAGAGAAGTTGCCATATAAAAAAAGATGAAACAGTAAGCACTGTCACCCTGAATACATACTGCAAAGCTACACAGATCTCTACTTCTTTGCATAAGANGATGAAACAGTAAGCACTGTCACCCTGAATACATACTGCAAAGCTACACAGATCTCTACTTCTTTGCATAAGAGATGACCATCGGATTCTGAGCTGTCATCTTAAAACCCTGGAGAGCTTGCATGGAAACCGTAGACTGCATCTCATCTCCATACTCTACAAAAGCAATACCAGGCTTTGCTTCAACCATTCGAACCTCTTTGAATCCTGGGTACTGACAGAAAAGCATTTGCAGCATCATTGGCGTGCATTCATGAGGAAGATTCTCAACGAACAAGATGTTGTTTGGTGGAGCTGGAGCCTCCGGAAGCTTGGCCCCTCCAGGATAAGACAACTGAGATAGCTGCTCCATCCAATGATTTTAATTACATTAGAAAATATTTCAAAAGAATAAAGAAATCAGAAGACAAAACACATTAAAATTGCCTAGATTCATATTTATTTCATTTCCACAAACAAAATAAAAATCACAGAAAATGGTATAGAAGGCCAAGAAATATGAACACAAGGATATTTGAAGCAAATTTATGGATGTAATTTTTACTCTCGATGTATAAATAGAGGCTGGTTCCAAATTATAGCTCTAAGTAGATTGTAAGTTATAAAGATTCAAGAATATCATTGGCAAGAAAGAAGAATCAAAGTTTTAAAGATCCAGGCATGGAAGAACAATATAACCATGAGATGAAACTAGAACAGGAATNTGTGGTAGACCAGGTCTCCACATTACTGACACACTATATATGACTACAGGTTTACTCAGTCGATGACATATCTGCATCCTCCAGTAAGCAAAATTTGTGTCATTGAACTTCTCGATCCCCAATACCATCACTTTGTCTATGTCTATCGTTCTTCCTTAGATCTGAACCAAAACGCTGATATCAATTGTTATGAAAAACGACGACAATAAAGCGAAAAATGTAACGAGAAAATTGCATGCAGGAAAAACACCAGAGCGATACAAATTTAGGAGGTTCAAAAAATTTGCCTACGTCCACGGAGCTGTAGAGGATTTTATTTTTCGAGGAATTACACCGTCAAGCGTCTCGACGTTTACAAGAAAATCTATTTTCTTCTCTCCCTTCCTCTCTCTCGCTCTTCTTCTCTCTCTCTTAGAGGACTTGGCTTGGTCTTGCTTGACTTGGCTTTTCTTGGATTAGCCTTGCTTGACTTGGCTTGGCTTTTGCTTGGTTTGATTATGACAAGCCATAAGAGGCTATTTATAGAAACCAGAAGAGGGGAGCGGTAGGTGGGAGGTAGGTGACCAATAAGTGAGATGTAGTAGGTGAGTGGTAGGTGAAAAGTTAGGAAAGCGGTAAGTTGAATTCTTAATTAGGAATCTAATTAAATTGTGGTAGACCAGGTCTCCACATTACTGACACACTATATATGACTACAGGTTTACTCAGTCGATGACATATCTGCATCCTCCAGTAAGCAAAATTTGTGTCATTGAACTTCTCGATCCCCAATACCATCACTTTGTCTATGTCTATCGTTCTTCCTTAGATCTGAACCAAAACGCTGATATCAATTGTTATGAAAAACGACGACAATAAAGCGAAAAATGTAACGAGAAAATTGCATGCAGGAAAAACACCAGAGCGATACAAATTTAGGAGGTTCAAAAAATTTGCCTACGTCCACGGAGCTGTAGAGGATTTTATTTTTCGAGGAATTACACCGTCAAGCGTCTCGACGTTTACAAGAAAATCTATTTTCTTCTCTCCCTTCCTCTCTCTCGCTCTTCTTCTCTCTCTCTTAGAGGACTTGGCTTGGTCTTGCTTGACTTGGCTTTTCTTGGATTAGCCTTGCTTGACTTGGCTTGGCTTTTGCTTGGTTTGATTATGACAAGCCATAAGAGGCTATTTATAGAAACCAGAAGAGGGGAGCGGTAGGTGGGAGGTAGGTGACCAATAAGTGAGATGTAGTAGGTGAGTGGTAGGTGAAAAGTTAGGAAAGCGGTAAGTTGAATTCTTAATTAGGAATCTAATTAAATTGTGGTAGACCAGGTCTCCACATTACTGACACACTATATATGACTACAGGTTTACTCAGTCGATGACATATCTGCATCCTCCAGTAAGCAAAATTTGTGTCATTGAACTTCTCGATCCCCAATACCATCACTTTGTCTATGTCTATCGTTCTTCCTTAGATCTGAACCAAAACGCTGATATCAATTGTTATGAAAAACGACGACAATAAAGCGAAAAATGTAACGAGAAAATTGCATGCAGGAAAAACACCAGAGCGATACAAATTTAGGAGGTTCAAAAAATTTGCCTACGTCCACGGAGCTGTAGAGGATTTTATTTTTCGAGGAATTACACCGTCAAGCGTCTCGACGTTTACAAGAAAATCTATTTTCTTCTCTCCCTTCCTCTCTCTCGCTCTTCTTCTCTCTCTCTTAGAGGACTTGGCTTGGTCTTGCTTGACTTGGCTTTTCTTGGATTAGCCTTGCTTGACTTGGCTTGGCTTTTGCTTGGTTTGATTATGACAAGCCATAAGAGGCTATTTATAGAAACCAGAAGAGGGGAGCGGTAGGTGGGAGGTAGGTGACCAATAAGTGAGATGTAGTAGGTGAGTGGTAGGTGAAAAGTTAGGAAAGCGGTAAGTTGAATTCTTAATTAGGAATCTAATTAAATTGTGGTAGACCAGGTCTCCACATTACTGACACACTATATATGACTACAGGTTTACTCAGTCGATGACATATCTGCATCCTCCAGTAAGCAAAATTTGTGTCATTGAACTTCTCGATCCCCAATACCATCACTTTGTCTATGTCTATCGTTCTTCCTTAGATCTGAACCAAAACGCTGATATCAATTGTTATGAAAAACGACGACAATAAAGCGAAAAATGTAACGAGAAAATTGCATGCAGGAAAAACACCAGAGCGATACAAATTTAGGAGGTTCAAAAAATTTGCCTACGTCCACGGAGCTGTAGAGGATTTTATTTTTCGAGGAATTACACCGTCAAGCGTCTCGACGTTTACAAGAAAATCTATTTTCTTCTCTCCCTTCCTCTCTCTCGCTCTTCTTCTCTCTCTCTTAGAGGACTTGGCTTGGTCTTGCTTGACTTGGCTTTTCTTGGATTAGCCTTGCTTGACTTGGCTTGGCTTTTGCTTGGTTTGATTATGACAAGCCATAAGAGGCTATTTATAGAAACCAGAAGAGGGGAGCGGTAGGTGGGAGGTAGGTGACCAATAAGTGAGATGTAGTAGGTGAGTGGTAGGTGAAAAGTTAGGAAAGCGGTAAGTTGAATTCTTAATTAGGAATCTAATTAAATTGTGGTAGACCAGGTCTCCACATTACTGACACACTATATATGACTACAGGTTTACTCAGTCGATGACATATCTGCATCCTCCAGTAAGCAAAATTTGTGTCATTGAACTTCTCGATCCCCAATACCATCACTTTGTCTATGTCTATCGTTCTTCCTTAGATCCGAACCAAAACTCTGATATCAATTGTTATGAAAAACGACGACAATAAAGCGAAAAATGTCAGAGGTGCATTATGGAGAAGCAGAGGAAGGTCAATTTTCTGAAAAATGGCTCTAGTATACCGAGCATCCGCTCAACCTGTTCGCCTCTAACAAGCTGTCGACTGCCATTCCTCTCCATGCTATCATGCCCATAGTAGTTGCACCAGCTCTTACTACCTAATGGGGATTGGATTCAATTTCTACATTCACGTAATACTTACTGTAAATTGATGAGCTGATTTCATCCTTATTTCTTCCCTTCTTTATGATGCTAGTTGTAATCTTATTGAGTAACCTTGTTGTCTTTCTATGTTAGCTGACCATATCTGCTAGTACGTTTTTCAACCAAATGAAATGCGATATTCTTCTCCAACGTATTGCAATGCTGTATCAGCAACATTTTTCTCTATCTTTTACTACCACTAAGATTTCTAATTCTTATGTGTAAATCCACTAATGTTTTTGATAAACCATAAGAAGGGTTAACATGAAATGGCCACAGATTATCCTCCTCTTGTGCCGCCATGAATCAATATCCCATGGCAACACTAGCATCAAAAAATATTTTCCAATTCACGAAGTATACAATTCATACCAAGACCTTCAGCACTAGAAATAAATATAATCTTAAATTTTGAACTCTAGCTCTAATCACATGACAAAGAATGCCATCGTATTTTAAACTCTTCATTCCTATGTTTAAAGGAATATATTGTTAGAATTGTTGAAGAGTTAGGATCAAAAGTAACTGCCATTTGAACTATCAACGACAATAGCTCAATAGTTCCTATCTTGATTCATCTGGTTCCTAAACCATCCTTTAATTTATTATCAAGGCAAGGACCCTATAATTACCAAATGAGACTTGCTATCGTGAGACTCAGAAGAATCGTTCCCTGAGCCAAGTGACTTGAGAGGCGAATCAAAAGAATATCACAATTAATGAATGTCTTTTCTCAAAGAATTGTTAAAAACAGACTCCTTCCAAATTCAAATTTTCCAATCTTGAATCATATCGAGATTTGGCCAATTGAGCTGGCCATGTGACCTATTTTGAGTCAGCGGTCTTTTTTTTTATGACATGTCCAAGTGTCAACTTTTCTTTATGACAATCAGAGTGTTAGTATGTATGTGGTTTTCCCATCTACCCCTTTGAATGATTACAACTTTACAAATTTCAAGAGATTATTTATCACCTAGTTTGCCAGCGCACAAAGCCTATAAAAGAGCTCACAAGTATTACCAAGGACGCATCGAGAACCTTGTGAGTCTTTGAGAAATTTCATTACCAGATTCTAAAGAGAGAAATTGGGCATCAATGACTTGAAACCAACATTGGCTAAGGCCAACTTGACCACTTTTAGCTAATCACTCNACGATACAGCGCGACGCGTGGTAGCTGACTCAGAAGGTGGCGTCAAATGGAAGCGCGCCGCGTGGCTTTTCGACGGATCCGAGGATCCAGTCAGNTTTGGGCCCACTTAAATGCTGAAGTCGCCAGCTATTGCTAATAATTATATTTAAAATTATACTAAAATATCTATAAATACTTATGTTTTTGAGAATTTCATTTCACATTTAGGCAGGGTTGAACTCGTAACCTCAAAGTTCTTACAAATTCTGTCAATCAAAGAGTCATACATAAGCTATTTCGCGATTCAAGAAATTTTCACTTTTGAATTTACAATAAAAAGGACAACCAATGGAGTTTATTTTAAATGGTTAATATTAGTTCCATCCTCACCCAAACGNTCGAACACGAATTGTTCACGAACAACAAGCTTTTTTGACAGGCCCTACAATAAACAATACGCAAGCCATGCAAAAAACTTTCCCCTTTGTATTTACAATAAAAAGGACAACCAATGGAGTTTATTTTAAATGGTTAATATTAATTCCATCCTCACCCAAACGTAAGTAAGCATTTATTACCGTAGGTACCTTGCCATAAGCTAACGTTAAAAACTACCAGGAATGTGGTAATAGAGATTTTGCGACTGTTGTCAATCGCAACATTAAGGATTAATTAAAATTATTAATCCCAACTTAACTTCATACAATTTTAAAACTATATTATTATACTGTATTTTGAATTTTTACTACTTGCAATTATTGTATGTTAACATAATTTGGGCCGTTTTATAGAGTATTGATTCAAGGTAAGCACACGGCTGATTTAGCTTCAAAACANACAACATTAAGGATTAATTAAAATTATTAATCCCAACTCATATAATTTTAAAACAATATTATTATACTATATTTTGAATTTGAACTACTTGCAATTACTGTATGTTAACATAATTTGGGCCGTTTTATAGAGTATTGATTCAAGGTAAGAACTCGGCTGATTTAGCTTCAAAACAATTATATATTCAACTACATACATAATCATTGGTTATATTTGAGTTTCAAAATAGGCATAGGCATAGTATTTATATATATATATATATATATATATATATATATATATATATATATATATATATATATATATATATATATATATATATATATATATATATATATATNTCAAATCACCATCTTTAAAATTGTTCAGCGTAGTTCATTCATTAGTTATAATTATTATGATCGTTGATAAGCAAACAATTTTAATAGTACGCATCTCAACGCACATTTGGACCAGAAGCTTCAATAATCAAATTTGGAAATGTAAATGCAACCAATTTATGATCAAATGAAGGGTATCGGTGAGACAACCGAATGACATAAACAATTATTTTATCTAACATTGGGGGAACAAAAATTTCTAAATATGAAAAGCTTATGATCAAATCGAATGTCTCAATAGTTGAATCCAACGAGCTTAAGATCCCTTAACTATGATGTCATTAAGACATTGAAATACTCATAATACTACATTTGATCAAGAGAATTAGTTTAGGCTGTGTGATGGAGTGGTTCAGATTCATACAATATTTACAGAGGATATCACTGCCAAATTATTTAAATAAGCCCCTCACTCTATCCATGAAAGTAGAACTGAGAGCTGGATGAAAAAGTTGAAGGGAGTTCTAAGTTCTTGAGGATTCCCATGTTCAACAATCTTTGGGTTATTGTCATTGTCGAACTTTTGCTGCAAGGTTGCCATTGCCACCGTCTAACCATAGTTCTGGTGTCGCTTCCACCACCATTGTAGGGTTGTCACAGTCGAACCATCGTTGTCGTGCCAGATCTATGTCGTATGACCACCGCCACCATAACAAACCACCATCATCGGGCTACCACAAGCACATATTAGACAATTACCATTGCAACTATTAGGCCATCATCACTGAACCAGAGACTCTAGTCAACCGCTACCATCCCAGACCACCATCGTAGAGTTGTTGTAGCCACCTGACCGCTGACATCTGATCTACTTCGAGCCACCATGCCATGCCAGACTACAAACTTCGAGTCACTGTCACGGTGCTTGACTGCCATCATGGGGTTAACATCACCACTATTAGTCTATTACTAGCGAACCACCATTATTGTTTTGGACCACCATTTTTGAGTTATCATTGCCACATGACCACTAATAACTAACCACCATTGAGCCACCGCTGTCAGGCCTCCATCACCCGACAACCGCCCTCATGTCGGAATACCATCGCTAGGTTACCATCATAGGACTACAATCACCCAACTAACGTCTTGAAACCATTGTCGTGTCAAACCGCTGATGTTAGGTCACCAACCATATGCTAGATCACCATCACAAAGCTATGGCTACCACTGCCAGGCTACCACCAACACTAGTGGTGTAAACGAGTCGAGTTGAGCTCAAGCCACTCTCGACATGAGCTTGATTTATTTTTATCTAGTTTGAGCCCTAGTTCGTGTTTGTCTATGAGTTCGGGCCGACTCAAGAGTGAGTTTGTTTAACATTAATGAGAAAATATAATATTAATTTAAGGTTGTGGTATAATAAAATGACAAATAAAATGAGCATGTAAGAAAATTATAATAAATCACTTAATAGAAGATACAAAATATTGTTTTCAAATTATTTTTATTACTTTTTAAAATAAAATCTTCAAACATATTATATTTTGTGTATATTTTATATTAATATTTTCTTAAACGAGTCAGTTCATGAACTAACTAGTCGAATCAAGGTTAGCTTGAACTTGGCATGTTAGCTCATCGAGCTTAGTTCACGAGATGCTTATCCAGTCGAGCTTGAGCCGGCTTGACTCACTTACACACCTAATCAACGACATGTCTGATCACTGTTATCTGACTACTATCACCACTAATTCTATGAAAAGCAAAGCCACCGCCACCGCCATTTGGCCCAGCACCATGTCACCCCCACTTTGTTGGACCACCACCGTCGGTCTACAACTGACATGAGAACTCCTTCACCTAACTAATGCAGAGCCACCACTTAGATTACTATAATCGGGCCACCTTCACTGTCTTCAAAGAAACACTTTCATCATTAACGGATCAGCATCTCTTGGTTATCACTATATTAAATCACAGTCATTGGTTTCCACTGAAGTCAAAACACTTGATCACCCTTGTTAGGTCATTGCTATCGTTGGATTACTATCACTCAACCAATACTACCACTATCATTGTATCGCTGCTGCTTGGCCACAATCATTGTTGTTAAACCACAATCCTCCTATAAATGACACTATCAACATCATCATTATCTGACTGCCACCACCATCAAAACATTATCACCCAATTGATGTCATCTGACCCCCTTGGAAGTCATCAAATTAGTATCAACTACCAAAAGGTATTGACTATCACCACTGCCTTCATTGTTGAACAACCATCTCTTGGTTATTTTCATTTCCAAACTACTGTCACCGGAATGGCGCTGCTAGATCATAACAGACATCACTAGACCACTATTGCCCCGTCGATGTTGTAGCTACGGCTGCCTTCACCAGACTACTATCATCTTCACCTGGTCACTATCTCTTAACCCTCATAATCATTAAACTACTTCCAGCCACTAAGGGCCCGTTTGAGGCAGCTTATTTTGTGCGGTGACATTTTGAAAACACACCTGACCTGTTTGGGTAAAGTGCATTTTGGCAGCTTATGCGTATTGAAAACGCTGAAAACAGTGTTTTCAGACCGCACCTATCTAAGTGTGTGGCAGCTTTCTGACAATAGTATGACTTTTCCAAAAACAATAAAAATTTGCAATATCCACCGCATCTAGCTTATCAACAGATTATTTTAATCAGCTTATCAATAGATTAATCAATAAGCTGCAGCTGCCCCAAACAGACCCTAAAACACAGTCACATGGTTGACACCATTACTACCACCACCACCCCATAGCGCTTTAGCATCGCAGACTGACTCCATGGAGCTAGAGTTTTCCAAGCAAACTGAGAAGACGGTACCTAGGCGCCGCAGACTGGGCGCCTAGATGCCAAAATTGTCCGAGGTGATTCAGCACGAACCTGGGGGTTTTTAGACAGATTTTGACAATTTAGAAGAGGAATTTTGGCGACATTTGGCATTTTCCAAGTCCGGGAGTTCTCTAGGGATGCCTGGAGGACGTAGGTAGAAGTAGGAATTGTAGAATCTACCCGTTCTTGAGAGATTGGAGAGAAGAATTTGAGTGAATTCTATAAGAGATTTGTATCAACATTGCAAGGATCAGTAGAAGGTTTTTTTGGAGGGATTTACATCTCTTTCTCAAGTGAGAAAAGTTAATATTGTCTTTCGATTGTCTTGTATTTAATTGTAAACATATATTTAGTGAATTTGCATTGATTCAATGAAGTTCTCTGTGGTTTAAACATGTTATGTGAGTAAAATTCCTACACTCTTCTCTTGTGATTGTTATGTAGAACTTCTAGAATGTTGAATGCTATGGAATTGATTTTTCTTATTTAAGTGTGATGAGCATTCTACTAGGCTTCATTTACATGTCACGTTGGCCATATGAGTTGTTAAAATTAGTTGTGAAACATTATGACTCGAAAGAGCGGTGGTGAAATGACTAGAATATTCATATTGTTCGATAGACTATGGTGAAGTAGTCAAGAGGCAATGCAAATATAGGGAGATGTGCTGATATGGTTTGAACATGGAGTTTCTAGGGTGACAACCGGAAGCAAGAACCAAACTTGAGCCATACTTATTTACGTGTTCGATAGAGGGTAAATAGATTTACGCTCCTATTTGTCACTACATAAATTACAATTTCTAGTATTCACATCTATAATCTACCTAGTAAATCACATGAGAAAATTAATTTTATCAATCTTGAATTTCACCCAATCAGTTCTAGATCTAGATAGGTTCAATTTTTTCATAAAATCTTAACTTAGGAGTAGCTGTTAGAGAAACCACATCTAACGACATTCCAAACTAAGACCTGAACGTAGTAGACTACAACTTTACCTTTGAAATTATTTACCTCCCCTTCCCATGTAGGATCGACATTTCATATTCATTTGAGCCCTATATTACTGAAATGATACATATACTTGCGTGAGAAACCTCAGTGAGTAATAATACCTAACTTTAAGAACTCAATCAATTAGACAGGAAGCAGATCAAGTTTCTGGTGTCATTACCAGGACTTATATAAATCGTGATAATCCCTGGGGCAGATCAAGTTTTAGATGGCGCCTAGGCGCCACAGTTTTCCCAAAAAAGCAAGCATATGGTGCCTAGTCGTCGCAGACTCCGTCTCCATAACTTCATTAACATAGACACCATAATACTTTTGGCCTCCTTTAATAATTTTGCTCAATCTCTATGTGGTGGATGGGTAGCAACTCTTTTTCCTCATAACAAATAAAGTCATTTAAATGACCTTTGGTTAGCCTCTAGCTTCCATCAATGCATTATGGTAAAACTTACACGAATTATTCTTTCTTATCATACATTGAGATTACAATCATCTCATTTATTTCATGTCAGACATAGATAAAAAAGATATATTATCATTTCCATTATAATTTTATTCATACTTATTAAAATGGCATGGTAATGAAGGTAAATGTATTCATTCATCTCTTTTTTTATGGATTTGTTAAAAAAACTTAGTTTTTTTTAGATTCTACTTCAATTTTTTTCTCCAAAAAATGTATCAACACATGTTATTATAATAATATATTTCATTATTTAATACATTTCCAACATTAAGCACTAATTAATATTTGAGAAATCTACATGCAATAAAATGAATGGATCCTCTTAATGAGGAATTGTTCCATGGTTATATACGGTATCCTTACCATATATTTAGGTTAATAATTGACATTATTTATCAAGATTTAACTAGTCCTCACCATCAGTTATTTTTCAAAGAAAAATTCATCAGTGCTGTTGAAGAGTAAACCCCAACTTTAATTTTTGGCCTACTTTAATGTAAGTATTATAAATTGATTGTCAATATCAATTTCTGCTCTTTTGCTCTTTAAATAACGACCCATTTATGAAAGCTTAAGAAAAAAAAAATCCTAAAATCAATATATATAATTTAAAAGTACCAATCAAACATTCATACTATGAAATATATGCTAAACAAATAAATCATTCAACATCTAAGATTTCAAACATGTAAATGTAAATGAAAGGAAAAATTAAAAAGAAATTTTAGGCACATTATCAAATAACTTTTAAAAATCAAGTCAAACCGATGGATTTCTCTAATAAAAAGAATATGAAAATGCGTACCCATATGAGGGTGAAAAAATGGAGATTTCATGCAGAGAATCAATAGTGCCGCCGGTCACAGAATGTTGTATATGTTACTGAAAAAAATGATTACATAACAATTATTATCATCAAACCTTAATTGATATTTCAACAAATTATTGTTAATCCCCAAATTACAAAAAAAAATATTGATTAAAGAAGAATAAATCTACAAAAAATAAGTTTCAATCATTTATAAGGCATATCACAAGAGAAGTACATGTTTGTTCTAATGTTGGGCACAAGAAGGCCATAAAACTACGCTCAAATTTATTTTGGTTGATTCAACATTGGAAGTATACTTCAAAAAAAGGGCTTTTGCATACATACCACATAATTCAAATAGTGATTCATTTACTAAACATTTATATGAAAAAATCATAATATTATTACAACAAGATTCACGAAACTGTCCAACATACATTTACAGCTTAATTGCTTCTGTTCAATAACAGATGGAGAAAACACAAGCTATTGACTTGAACACAACAAACACATACATATATTGATTTATCTTAGAAACATCTACCAATAACTGCAGGCTATTCACCATATCATTAAAATATTGGGGGCTATACATTCATACCTCAGTTTTTATAAATTTACAAATCTAACAACTAAATTTTGAAATTTACTTGTAATTACGCCTTAGAGTCATAATCAATAAATGCATAGAATCCGACTTGCATGTATTAAATGCCTCAAAGAAAAAAAAATTATCAAATTAGAAATTTAAGTGTTACACACACAAGCAATAATATCATTACAAATCATCAAAAAAAAAAGTTTGTGCACATTAAATAGATTGTTTTCAGTTCAAATATACAGAATAAAATCAAAATCATGTTTTACAGAAAGTTTAGAGGAACAGCAAAGTATTATGAATAAATGTAACTGTTATTTTAATGGTTAATTTTATTTGTCGTCGCCGTTGTGAATTCTGCTTAGAAACACCATAGTCCTGCTCTCAAATCTTGTCGCCGTTGTGAATTCTGCTTAGAAACACCATAGTCCTGCTCTCAAATCTTGCTACCAGCTTACCACACAGATGATCGTTACTGGGTTACCTTATCATCATTCATCAATGGCTTGGAGAAGGAGAGCAATGCAACCATGCATGAGAAATTTGGGGATTTCAGACATCTTTCTACGTCGAATCCGATCTCGTCGTTCCTTCACCGAGTTAAGAGGGTTGCAGCCGCTGGCCACATTGAGGACTGAGGACATGAAACCAGTGCCCGTCTTGATCATGGAAAAAATTTTAAATCCGGTCTCCAGATGTCCGGACAACAGCATAAATGCAGTAGAAAAAGGGAGGAATCGGAGCTCCACCCTCCTCACTGCAGGCTCTCATCCGGACATCCAAAGTCCTTATCGTTGGCAAAACTTGCTCAAGAGCGAAAACAAAAGAGGAGGGGTGCAGTGTGGAAGTCAATAGATATATCAGGAGGTCAAAGACGAAATACTCCCTCCCGATCACTTGGTGAAAATTTCAAAAGATACAATTGACCCCAATGGCTATATAGATCTTAAGGGAGATGATTATAAAGGACGCAAGCTCGCAAAACAAATGTTTGCAGTGCAAGTAATACCGTGACTTTTATAATGCATTAGATTTCTAGATAACATGTCTTGTCATCAAGAGCAGCCTAAGAGGTTCGTTTCACATGACAATCATAACGATAAGCTGACTTCGGATGAAAAAAAAAAAGATGACCTGCCAACCCTTTTTCGTTCATTGGCATGTGATCCTTTGGTCTGAATTTTTATTTTTTTTAATGTTTACAAAATAAATTCATCCACCCCTATTTAAATGATATAGCATACTATCCCCCCAACAGAATTAATTATAATACATCTTGTGTTCACTCTCATCTTGTCCTCACAGAAATNTGGGAGATATTTATAAAGGGTCTCTCGATTGGCCGCTGATCATATCCGTCAATTTGGAAATAATGTTGACGTGGCAGCGGATAAGCACAGCACGGTAACAAGATAAGATCGAACTTTGCTGGCTGGATCGAACAGGATATGTGTTTGCGATTTTGCCACGTGGATATACCTACAAGTGGGGCCGCAGCACGTGATGGAGGAAGGGACCACCCAGATTGTTTAGGCATCTTTGCAAAAATAAGTTACATATGTCCAATGTTTTGATTTTTTTTGTTTTATTCTATTTTCATATTTAACAATATTTTTTTTGTAACGTTTACATACATATCACTCTATTCTATTGTATTTTTACATGTTACATTGAAGCTTTCATATTTACACACATAGCAATCAAATATTTAATTTTATATAAAAATAACATCATCACATTTTAAAAGTGAAATACATCTTTTCATGCATATATTTAAATGTGTCTCGAAATATAACATCTCTACATTTACTTGAGGGAGCCGAGTTCTAAATATTATATTGGAGCATGGGTTATTTTCGCATAGCTAAAGACACATGTATTGGAAGTTGACTACAAATAGACAACTATACTGATATATAATGCAGATGCACAGTGATTGATACATAATGATATGATGATATATAGCGATTGATATAGAATCTTATAATGATACACAATGATTTAGATTTACAGCTTTGATAGACACATAGTGATGCATGGCTATAGATTATAATGTTTCTTCAGTGGACTATGATAGATTATATATGTTGTCTCTAATACTAATCATATGTTTTTATTCATTATTTGAAGGCATCAATTTTTCATTATTCAGTTGAAGTTTGATAACAATTAATTATTTATCACCTTTGTGGATGCATGTCTGCACTATTGATTGCAAATACCAAACAACTGAATATTCCTCAATAAAAATAAAAGAAAGTTGATGAACAAAAGAACAATACAAATAAATAAAACAATATAAAACAAAAAAAAGAAGAAGAAAAATGAATAAACAAACTAACATAAATGAAAAAATGAAAACAAAATAAATTAAACAAATAAAATTGAAAACTATACAAAATTTAAAATCCAATTTCTTCTTCCGATGTAATTTGGATTGTGTCTTCTCAATCTATTACTAGTTTTGCTTTCTTTCCCCGGCTAAAGATTTCCTTTCACAAAATCTTAATCTTTTCCTCTGTGCAGAAGGGGTTAGTAAGTTTTATGTTTATAGAACTATCCCTTCCCTAAATCAAATCTTTGAGGATAGGAGTAAGAACACCTTAAATGGAGTAAAGTTTCTTATTCCTAGACTAATATCAGGATGGATGTGAATCCCTTGACATTCTTTCTTAATATGATTGTCCTATTCATTCTTAGGTTAGATGTGAGTCCCTTGTTTTTCCAATTTTAAGATGTTTAAGTATATCAAATCTTTTTTTAGGTTTGCAGTAAGGCATCTTAATTAAAGTAAAACATCCTCTCCTTGATAATCCCCTGGGTTAGATATGAGTCCCTTAGCATTCCTTCCTAATCTGATATCCCTGACTCGCTCTCAAGTTGGATGTGAGTTCTATGACATTCTTTTTTTGAGTTAGTTAATATATTCACCTTTCAGGTTGGATGCGAGTCCATTGCTTTTCCTTCTTAATGTGTTCAAGTTCTGTGAATATTGAGGATAATAATAAAGCTACCTTAAATGGAGTAAGGTTTCCTATGGCTCGATAAGTATCATAATAGGTGTAAGTCCCACATTAATAGTGAAGCCCGATCTGCTTTAGTCACCAATTCTATTTATTAGGTTGGAAGTGAGTCTCTTGGCTTTCCTTCCCAATGTAACAATTATATCAAATCTTCCCTTATGATAGGTTTGCAACCCCCTTAAATGAATTTAAGGCATCATATTCCTTGACTAGCTCTTAAAATAAATTTTAGTCTCTTGACATTCCTTCTTGACCGACTTACTCTGTTCACCACTCATGTTGAATGTAAGTCCCTTAGTTTTATGTTCAGGTTCTATGAATTCTAAGGTTTGAAGTAAGGTCACTTTAAATGGTGTAATTCATCCTTTCTTTGATCGAATTTGGTGATAAATGCGAGTCCCAGTGCTTTTTTTACCATAGGTTTGATCACACTGAATAATTTTTAAAATAAATGTTAGTCTATTTGTTTTCTACTTTTGAAATTAATCATCATCTTCTAAGGTTTGGAGTGAGACTACCTTAAATAGAGTAAGACAACTTCCCTCAATTTGATTTGGTGGTGAATGTGATTCCACATACGTTTTACCATAGATCCATTCACTTGATTAGTCTTAAAGATAGATGTGAGCCTCGTGCATTTTATCTTGAATTCAATCAATTGATTAGTCTTAAGGTATATGCGAGTCTTAATGCTTTCTATTTTAAGTTAATTATCCACAGTTTTCTCTTTTTTTCCTTTCTTTCAATAATCAACCGATCAATCTTCCTTAGGCATCTTTCGTCTAAGTATTAATTAGCATAAATTCTTAAAAATTTCAAAATATTAAAATTTTAACAACAACAACAACAACAACAAAGCCTTAATCTCACTACGTAGAGTCAACTACATGAATCTTTTTTCTCCATTGCGTCCTATTTAGTGTCACATTTTCATTTAGTTCTAATAACTTAAGATATTTTTTTATACAATAAGCCCAATTCTTCCTAGGTTTACCTTTGTCTTTCTTAACATAATTCGAATCTAAAACATCAACTATCCTAATCAAATCATCAGATGGTCACCGCTTAATGCGACCAAGCAAACTAAGATGACTTTCTCTAATTTTGTCTGTCACAGGAGCTACACTAACCCTATCACGGATATATTCATTTCTCATTTTGTCTCTAAGTGTAAATCCACTCATCCACCTAATCATTCTCATCTCGGCAACACTTAATCTTTGTATTATGCTTCTCTTTGAAGGCCAACATTCAGCGCCATAGAGCATTGCAGGTCTCACCGCCGTCTTATAAAATTTTCCTTGGCCAACATTCTGCGACATAGAACGTTACAGGTCTTACCACCTTCCTATAAAATTTTTCTTTTAGTATAAGCAAAACTTTTTTATCACACAAAAGGCCTGAAGCATTCCTTCAATTCAACCAACCAACTTGAATTCTACTATTAACATCCCTATCTATATCACCATCGCTCTGAACAATACACCCGAGATATCTAAATCGTTCACATCTTTTAATAATTTGATCACCCAAAGTTACACATTTGTCACTAGAGTTATTACTACTAAAGTTACAGTCCATGTATTCAGTTTTAGTTCTACTCAAATGATGGACTTTAGACTCTAATGTAAACCTCCATAATTCAAGTTTTTCTTGGGTTTTTTCTCTCGTCTTATCCACGAGAAGGATGTCATTAGTAAAAAGCATACACCAAGGTACATTCTCTTGTAAATGTCCAGTAAGACCATCCATAACTAAAGCAAAAAGATATGGGCTTAAAGTCGTCAATATTATCCAACAGAAATAGGAAAATATTTGGTCAATCCTCCTTCAGTTCAAACACAAGTAATAACTCTAGTATACATATCTTTAATGACTTAAATATAAGTCATATCAACACATTTCTTCTCAAGAAATCTCCAAAGGATATCTCTTAGAACCTTATCTGAAGCTTTTTCTAAATCAATAAAAATAAAATGTAGATCCTCCTTATTATCTCTAAACTTCTCTATTAAACCTCTCAATAACTATATAGATTCCACAGTAGACCTGCCCGACATAAATCCAAATTGATTATGAGAAATATTTGTAATACGACTTAACCTATGTTCAATTACCTTTCACATAATTTTAAAATATGACACATTAACTTAATTCCTCTATAATTTGCACACTCTTATGCATCCCCTTTACTCTTAAAAATAGGGACCAAAATGTTATTCCTCCACTCCTCAGGCATCTTTTTTAGTTTTTAAAATAATATTAAAGAGTTTAGTAAGCCAATAAACTCCCAAATCTCCTAAATATTTACATACTTCAATTGAAATATTATCAAGTCCGACGGACTTTCCACCCTTGATTTTCTTTAAATCCTCCTCAATTTCTTTTCTACTAATGTGACAACAAAAACTTCAAGTTTTGTTAATCAAGTATTGTTAAAATATTAAACTTCAAAACAAAAAAAGTCAAATTCAAAACCAAATCAAAGTCAAATTTAAATCAAACTCAAATCTTCAGTTGGTTCCAAGTATTAGAACTTGTGAATTTTTTTTGGATTTTGTTGATTAGTTCAGTCAACGCCAATACATGTGGTACACCCTACTTATTGTGAGTTCATTTATTGACATTATTTTTTGCATGAGGTTCGTCTTTCTCTTTCTCTCTCTAGAACGTAGGGTTTAGCCTTAGGATTTTCTTAGTTGCTTTTCCTAAAAGTTTGGTTAGTAATTAGTGAAAGCTGGCAGCTAGCAGACAATGAAGGTGTCTGATGAAGAAAATAGCTAGCAAACGATTAGGCTGGTTGGTGGCAGGTAGTAGATTGTGGCCTGTGACTGCTAGTGGTTGACAATGGGTGGTTACGATAGCTACTAAATTGCGACATGTAAGGGGTAATCAGTGGTGTCTGATGATGGCGGTTGTTGCCAGATGGTGATTGTGGATCAAGGAGAAGCACAAGTAGAAGGCGATCATAGTGGTGGGTGGGATGTGACACTGGACAATCAGTGATGGTAAGCATCAATTTACAAACTTTGGTATTTTAGAAAGTTGCCTAAATCTAACGAATTCAAAATTTAAAAAAAANAACAATGAAGTTGTCTGATGAAGAAAATAGCTAGCAAACGATTAGGCTGGTTGGTGGCAGGTAGTAGATTGTGACCTGTGACTGCTAGTGGTTGACAATGAGTGGCTTCGATAGCTACTAAGCTGCGACATGTAAGGGGTAGTCAGTGGTGTCTATTGATGGCAGTTGTTGCCAGCAGGTGGTTGTGGATCAAGGAGAAGCACAAGTAGAAGGCGATGATAGTGGTGGGTGGGCGGTGACACTGGACAATTGGTGATGGTAAGCATCAATTTACAAACTTTGGTATTTTAGAAAGTTGCCTAAATCTAACAAATTCAAAATTTGCTAAAAAATTAGAAAATGAATTCTAAATGTATTGTACTTTTACATTGTTTTTCAAATCTATCCAACTAAAGAGCCATAATTTTGAATCTTCTATAAAAAAATGAAGTGCACTCATTTTGTAGGAAACTAAGCATGTACTAAATAAATAAGCAGTAGAAGTGCAACTGCATCATTTTTTAATTTGGTTTTGTCGCTTGCTTTATTAATTTGAGCTATCTACATATAAAGTACGTAATTATTTGAGCTATTTGCACCACATTTAGGGCTAGAGCTAGGAAGTTTCTTTTAATCAGGTCACAAATTTTTTTCATCATAGGCTTAGAACCATTCTCATTTGAAGTTGAGAAATTTTTCCCTAGTTAAGCTTAATAGTCTGCCTTACCTAAGTATATTTTATTTCATTTTGTATAAATGCATTTTATAAAACTAGGCAATCCAAAAAGATAAACTTACTACTCTTATAANGCCCTAGTTAAGCTTAATAGTCTGCCTTACCTAAGCATACTTTATTTCATTTTGTATAAATGCATTTTATAAAACTAGGCAATCCAAAAAGATAAACTTACTACTCTTATAAACTTATGATCCATTATCATGAGTATTAATAATTTTAAAATAAAAGGATAATGAATTCCTACTATTTTATATATTTTTTACTATTTTGAAATATAAAAATTAATAAAAAATAATGTTTATTTAAATGGAAAAAATAATTTTTTTATGTATTTTGCCCTATTAAAATAATTTTATTTTTAATTGAAAATAAATTAAGGTTAAGATTTAAAAAAAATCAATAAAGCATATATCACCCTAAATAAAATATCAAGTATCGCATTATAATAAATTTGATTTTTTAAGCTTTATGTTCCGTAAAAAAAAATATAGAAAAATATATATATATAATTCTAAATGAGTTCAAAGTGGTGAATGTAATGCAGATTGTGACTCTTTTTTGCTGGACAAAAAGTGNAAAAATTTTTTTTTTATGTATTTTGCCCTATAAAAATAATGTTATTTTAAATTGAAAATAAATTAAGGTTAAGATTTTTTTTTTAAAATCAATAAAGCATACATCACCCTAAATAAAATATCAAGTATCACATTGTAATAAATTTGATTTTATAAGCTTTATGTTCCGTAAAAAAATATATATAGAAAAAAAAATAATAATAATATAATTCTAAAGGAGTTCAAGGTGGTGAATGTAATGCAGATTGTGACTCTTTTTTGCTGGACAAAAAGTGCAAGAGGAAGACCTGATCAGCGCTTTGTGATAAAATGAACACACAAATAGATATTTTAACAAGTAAGCTCCCACACTTCTGCTCCGCTCATGACCAGCTCAATTATATAATTTACATTTTTGATAGTGAGAACGAAAGAACGAACGAGAAAACCACGGCGTGCCGGTCAATTACATCATTTCCATACGTATGATTGTATTCCTTTGTGTTGAGAAATTAAGACGAAGAGAAATAAGAATTGATACAAATCCAGAAAAACACATTGAGATTCATGAGGTTTGGCAGAGATGTCTTCATCGTCGGGAGCAAGTGACGACTTCTTTTTTAATATTCAGAAAAGAGTACAGAATATAAAATTCATAATCACATAGATGTACAGACATGACAAATATATAACCCTATAGTACAATATGTAATTACTTAAATTACCCCTGTACCAAACTGCAGGGTGTTGCCCTTGCGCCCACAACCCACATAATGAAACTCCCCCAATTGGACAGATCCTTCAGCATCTATCCCATTTATAGTATATGAGACATGCCTAACAAATTATTGTTGTGAAGAAACGACGGCAATAAAGCAAAAAAATCGAATCGAGAAAAATCGCAAAACAAAAAACACAGTGGGAACACATGGGTTTATGTTGTTCGACAAATTGCCTACATCCACAGAGCTGCAGAAGATTTTATTAACTGAGGAATACACCCGTCGATCGTCTTGATGATTACAAGAAAGAATTTCTCTCTCCTCTCACTCTTCTCTCCCCTCCTTTTCTCTGTCAAAATCTTTTTTATTTCTGCGCTAATAAAATCTGCTCCGTAGACGTAGACAATTTGCCAAACCAACAAAATTGTTGAGAAATTAAGAGAAAGAAGTACAAGAATCAACAAAACAATCAAGAACGAACACATGAATTTAATGAGGTTCGACAATATGCCTACAATTACAACATATATATATATATATATATATATATATATATATATATATATATATATATATATATNCAATTGATCAAATATTTCTGCTCCGCTCCAACATCTACCCCTTATTTGATATGTAAGTCATACCTAACACATATATTGTCCCTCAACATTCATCTATTTTCAAATTTGTATCAGTCACGCTCGCCCCGACGAGTCAATTCTCATTTGAGCCAATAAGACAATTTTGCTTAACTCATAGTGGGGGCAACTCTGGCCCACACATCCGGTGGAATGTCAATTAAAATCACACTCAATGAGTGCGATCNGCCACGGCGTGCAGGTCAATTACACCATTTCCATATGTATCATTGTCTTCCTTTGTGTTGGGAAATTAGGACGAAGAAAAATAGGAATCGGCACAAATTCACAAAAATATACTGAGATTTACGCGATTTGGCAAAGATGCTTACATCCTCGGGAGCAAGTGACGACTTCCTTTTAAATATTTAGAAAAGAGTACAGAATACCAGATTCATAATCACATAGGGTTACAGACATGACAAATATATAACCGTATAGTACAATATGTAATTGCTTAAATTACCCTTTTACCAAACCGCAAGGTGTTGCCCTTGCAACCCCAACGCACATAATGAAACTTCCCCGATTGGACAGATCCTTCAGCATCTGTCCCATTTATAGTATATGTGCCATGCCTAACAAATTATTGTTGTGAAGAAACGACGACAATAAAGTAAAAAATCGAATCGAGAAAAATCGCAAAAAAAAACACAGTGGGAACACAGATTTATGTTGTTCGACAAATCGTCTACGTCCACAGAGCTGCAGAGGATTTTATTAGCTGAGGAATACACTCGTCGATCGCCTCGATGATTACAAGAAAGAATTTCTCTCTCCTCTCACTCTTCTCTCCCCTCTTTTTTTCTGTCAAAATCTTTTTTATTCCTGCGCTAATAAAATCTCATGCAGCTCCGTGGACATAGGCAATTTACCAAACCAACAAAATTGTTGAGAAATTAAGAGAAAGAAGTACAAGAATCAACAAAACAATCAAGAACGAACACAAGAATTTAACGAGGTTCGACAATATGCCTACAAATACAATATATATATATATATATATATATATATATATATATATATATATATATATATATATATATATATATATATATATATATATAT
>JXCR01135104.1:332506-406728 GCA_002079205.1 Phalaenopsis hybrid cultivar
TATATATATATATATATATATATATATATTAATTTTCTTATATGTAGTGAAAATACTACAATTCGTGTGCAATTAAAAGACAAGTCTAGCTAGTGAAATATCAAGGGGAGATCCTTTCAACCATTAGATTTTAAATTATGGGCATAAGTTATTGAGGGATAAAGAATGGTAGCCATGACGACTTCCAAGTAAACTTGGCATCCTGCATCAAGTAATGTATAACATCAAGTGACATCAAAATTGTTGCCTAATAGTCATGTTGAATAGCTATGATAATTTAAACTCACTCGCTAGATTAAACATCATATTCTCTTGCAACTTCGATTTGCTTGCAAACTCTATTCTTTAGCGCAGTTCATAATTATCCGTTTGATCAGCATAACTCAGACATTTGGTTGTGATAAAAAAATATTATCATTTTTACACATGAATTTAATTTTGAAAATCATTTTTACACTCTTGAAATTAATATAAGTTTGTGCAAAATTAAAATACAAAATTATATTCTATCAACATAACGTGTCATAAAATTAAATCCATGCTCACATGATTTCGGTAGGAACATACTTGTTTTTTCTATTCTATACGATCATGTCACTGATTGGGGTCACACATGGATCCCGCCATAAGGTGCTTCACTTTTCGTGCCAAAATATCTTTCAACAAATATCAATTTCTGAAGTCTTGGAGATGGGTCTGAAGTTTCCTTCAAGCAATGGCTGACATGACACATAGATGATGCTTTCTGTCCAACTTTTCTGCAGTATCTCAAGGTTATTGCACTGAAACAGACATCCTTCTTTCTTTTTTTTAATTAATTGATGATCTCATTACATTTGAAAAATTCTCAAATATTAAAAAGTTTTTTTTAGCTTAATTTTAATAGAATTAAGGGGTGAATTTAAGATAAATCAACTCAAATATCTAAAAAATAAAGATTAAATCCAACACACCATTAAATCGAAATTTCTCAAGTTCCATCTGTGTTTCTTGCAGTCTGTCTATTTTTACGATATAAATCTGAACTTACTAAATCCAGATACTAGTGAAGTTAACAGATTTGCTCCGTCGCCGCTCATGAGCTCCATCTCCGCCTTACAAGATTTGATAAATTCAAATTTATTTATTTGATAAATCATATTAAACATTAAAAACAAGTTGCAGCCAAACACCGCAAAGAATCTCTAATTGTGAAGTCTATCATCAAAAGTCGAAGAAAAGACATTTTCAGTTTCTTCAGGAGTTCTACTAATTGTATATAAATAACCACAATTAAATATCTCTGCTACCATAAGCTAGAGCTCTGGCATTCCATTCTCTATTCGTGCCTCAGTGAACAATAATGCGTAGGGGGACACGTAAAGAGAATAGTAATCTGACAATATTAGTTTTGTTGAGACGCTTCCATAAATCATATCAATGGCATATTGAAGAGAAGTAATCAAAAAAATTCGAACAGTCTTATAGCACGGCTTCACAAGCAACACAAGCAATGAACCGGTTGCTCAAACGGAAGCACAATAATTTAATTGTCGGAATATATGTAGTCTTTCCATGTCTTGGACATGTCTTTACAATGAGGCCATCAAATGGTTGATATCTTGAAGCATCTAAAGGAGTTATTACGTATGCATGAATATATTAGTAGAGCAAATGTTGCTATATTAATTATGTAGATTTGTAAGATGAAAGGGAAAAGAAAGGTAATGATTTATGCTAACTCACAATTATAAAAAGTTAACTTTAGGCTTATATTCGGAAATCTTGAAAAAATAGAATAGTAAAACTTAAAATATATTTATCCAGTATAGAAAAGTAGCCAAGGTAATGTGCACTAAAAAAAATTATTTTGTATATAAAAATCTGCAACAAAGAAAATTTTGTAGTGAAATTACCTAATAGCATGCTAGTCCTAAATTAATCAATTTAGGGTCTTATTTAGGGCTATAATTGAGTCAAGTATATTGTGGCTTGTTAATTTTACAACCTGTTCAATTTAGGCTCAAGCTTGTTCCGGACATTCACATTCAAGATATGATGTTTATAGTTTTTAATAATTAAACAAAACTTGTTTTTGCTTATATTAATGAATGAATACTTTTATGAATTAAGAGACAAGTTAGTTAAAAATTCAAACAAATAGTAAGATTTTTAGATAAATTTTTCAAGAAATGATAATAAAAATTTAAAAGGTGTTGCTTTTAAATATGATTTATTAAATAATTTAAATTGCATAAAATGAATAATGTGGCGTATCAAATATTGCTTCACATATAGAACAGCCATATAATTGACTAATAATCAGATAATTATCATTATCAAATGAACTTTTGCCAACGCTAATTTTAGTCCTAATTTAGCTATCCTTATTTATAAATAAATTATAATACAACCTTTAAAGTTGCTTTTCATATTGTGTGCATAGATATTAGTGGTGGTAGGGTACCTGCTTTTTAGTTTAACATCATACAAAAACATGTACATGGATAAAATAAGCTCCATTTGTCAAAGGTATTGATGATGGAGAAATGCATTACAGTGGATATGAAAGAGTTGAAAGGCCTATAAAAGTTTAGAATTTTTGGATTAGAGTATCGTAGCATATATTATGTTAAGATGATTGTTTATGTTCTTAGAATTTCTTCCAGGTCGAGTTTAATATATAGATAAGTAATTGGCACATTCATTTTATCATAATTAAATTATCTTAATTTTATTTTGATCAACATATTTCAATTATTTATTTCATAACAAAATTATCCACAATCTAAAATATCCAATCCAATGTTAGAATACTTATGCTCTGTGGTATGTTGGTAATGATCTCACTCTCCCACCTATGAAAACGAAATAGTTGAAATGTTTGTTTATCCCAAGCATTCAATCATTTCCCCAATCTTCCCAAACATTTCAATGTTCATAAAAAGACAGGTTTCATATTTTGATTATTGAGTCATTATATTTTTTTTGAGCCTAAAATTCATATATGTCTACAATAAAATGTAAATAATTTGCCCATGTGTGGCATGATAAAAATTTCATATTTGTATCATAAGTGGCAAGAAAATAAATCAAATTCAAATTCTTCGAGAAAAAAACACTATAACCACTAAAAACAATATATATATATATATATATATATCTAGCAGGAAGCTCGGAGACAATTATACTAAACACTATCAAAAGGACTAAAGCAAGTGATTAGGTCCCTCTAAAAACACACAAAAAAAGTACATTACTCACCTCTAGGGTCCCAATCACTAGGTATACAATTCAGACAAAATAGGCTCCAAAAATGTTACAGGTATAACCAAAATAATTCCACCAAATTAGTAAAGAGTCAAATAAGCTCAAAATAATAATTATCGGTGCTAAGCATCCATCTCGACATACAATGAGATTGGCTGTTGAAAACCATCACCAAAGAATAAGACAAGAGAACCCCAACGAAAATGCAAAACACCAGCTAATAAAAATTATGTACTCACAAAATAAAAATTAGACTATTCGGACTATTTAGCATACAAAATTTTTCAAATTCAATACAACTCTCATGTGCCTCTTTGTTTGATTTAGGGTTCTATTTCAATAATTTCCTCTTTCTTTGCTAAAACCCTTGCCAGCTTTACTGATCTTACTTTTTCTTCTTTTGATCTAGCTCTTGCCTAGCTTAGGGGCTTCAATCTTTAGCACAACGGATCTCTCTTACTTTCCCCTCTTGTTTCATTCCATTCTTCTATTCGTATCGCCCCTCCATTCCTTAATTGGAAGCAGCAGACCTCCTCCCAAGCACCAAACCCTACCAACTTCAACAACATACATCCTATAAAGTGATGACAAAATCACCTTATTTGTTGGGGAGATTAAAGAGATCTCAAAATAATAGAGCATATTTTTTCTCGATTAAGCATAAGGCAAACTTTCGTTCTATGGTGATGTTTTTCAAATAATTAAAAAACTCTGATCATTATGTAGTATTTTCAAACTTATTTCTCAGACTGAATGTTTTTCTTTTGGAGTTTAAATCTATTATCTACATATCTTCTTTGGAGGTCATTAGTTCACTAATAACGAACCTGTTTTTTTTTTTAAATATCGGGTCATGATTTATATCTCAATTAAGGGGAGATTAAAGAGGTTCCCCTATTTAGGTTAAAATCTTTAATTTTTCTTTCTGTCTTTAGTATGATAATGATATTTTGAAAAGCGAAAGCGAAAATTGTATTCTTATTGTTGTAGATTGTCTCACTGCAAAAAATTCTTGCCTCACTTTTATGATAGTTAATATCAAAATCGATGTTGAATTTATCTCCTCGCTAATGTAATGAACAATTTGGTTGAGGGCAAAGCTTTTCAATAGTCTATTATCCATAAATGGAAACCGGTTCCTTGTAGAGCTTGTGGCACTTTTGCTCATAATTTCTCCACATGATCCAAAATGCCTCACTTCAAATCAAATCCCCACACCCTCACACCTTTTCTGTTTGTCACAATAAAAGTTAGAGCTATACAGAAGAAATTATTCATCATTTAACTGATCTTCTTTGTTTGTTGGAGACTAAACTATCCTTTGACTCCATCATTGACCACTTCTCAAGAAAACAATTCAATATTCATACCTTTAAAGATTGCACTAACAACTTCAACATCTCTACTAATGACCACATTTGGATTAAATAATGTTTGCATCATTTTTGTATGTCACAAGTACTAAATGTCCCTGTGATATTGTAGGAGTTTGTGGCGCTTAAGGGTGCCCTCTCATAGCTCTAGGAGTCCATCGAGACATTATCAGATGTACTTAGTCTTAGAATTAGGATTTACCCCAACCTAGTCATGTATGATAGCAATCACCACTAATGTGTGACATTTTCCCCATTCTAGGGGCAAGTTGAACAATCATTTAGAGTTATAGGTGGTTCGTTTTGGGCATTGAGAGCTTGTCATGTTGCGAAATGTGCTTACAGAACTTCCAAAGAAAAAAATGGTCCATAAAAGTCTGGCGTGACCACGCTCAAATTGGGCATGGCCACGCATAACCCCTCCTCATAAGGGTTAAGAGGGTTGCCTTTAGATTTTAGTCATGGGACGATGTAGCCCATGACGTAATTATGTCGTGGGATGGCGTGGCCACGCCAGAACTCCAAGTAGTTTTGCAAAGGCTGACTTCGGCTTAGTCACGTCTGAAGGCGGCTTGACCATGCTGCAAGGCAATGAGCCTAGCATAATTATGCCAAGGAGTCGACATGATCACGCTGACCCTGCGGGTAGAGTGGTGACACCACGCCTGAGCTCAGCATGACCATATCGGTCCACCCAAGTTTCAAAATTTGGCCCTGACGTCCCTATGAAAGTGTGTAACCTAGGAGCCAAAATTTCAAAGATCTCCTTGGGCTTGAAGACATATGCATGGGGAGTGTTAAATTTGTGGGATTAGCTTCATTTGCAAGCTCCTAAGTACCCTCCATTAGCCATTTTTGGCAAAAAAGGGGGTAAGTTGGGGATTTGATTAGGTGAGTTGATTCTAACTTACGAGAATCCTCATTTCCTCTCCATTCCACTTCATTTTAGTTTAGAGATGAAGGAGAGATTTCTTAGAGAGGATTTGGAGAATTTGAGTGCGCTAGAGGGAGAATACCATCTTCTTCCTAAAGAAACTTCATATTCTTGAAGTATAAAGCTTAGATCAAGAAAAAAGGTAGACTCTTCATCTTCCTCATGGAGAAGCTCAAGGGAGTTGGTCATCTTCCAACTTCTTCTTTTTCTTCACCTTTCTTCTTCTTCTCTGACATTTTATTCCTTCTCTGGTGAATTCTTCGGGAAGCACGGCTAGGAAAGCTTCATCCTAGCTTGGAAGAAGGAAGATTCTGACACACTCATGATCTCTCCAGCAAGGAGAGTGTCATCCTATATTGGAGAAGCACTACTCCAGCAAAATTTTCTGGCAATCTCTCTGGAAAGAAGAGCTTCCTCATTTCTTTGGTGAAGGACTTGCATGAACTTCTCTGTTACCGTTAGGAGAGCTTCATCCTACTAGAAGAAACACATCCACAACTTTCACGTTGGTGAGATTCACTAAAATCCCTTTACTTTTTTTATCTTAGCTTGCCCTAAGAATAGATCTTTCTAGGTGCTTGTGGGTTTGGTAGCCACACTTGGCAAGTTGGTCAGTCGAGAGTAGTTAAAATGACCATACACCTTTCGATTGGCCATTTAGTTTTTAGAGGAAGCACATGCATAACCAATTCTTTTGTGAAGCCAAGTGACTTCTCATTGCAAGCCCTAGTTCTAAATCCTAGTGGGTTGAAATCTCAATTTCTCATGGCGTTGGTGTTTCCTACCATCCTTAGAGGGGTTGGAATAGTTTATCCTTGAAGAATAGAAAAAATTTTGTAGCTAACTGAAACGGCTGGGATGTATTTACTTTTTGTTTTGTAAACGATGAAGTCTTGAACTTGATTTGTGCAGCAATGTGACACTACACCTTTGTTCCCCTGCAACGGTCCCAAAATCTTAATTTGTGTGTGTGTTGGACCGCCAAATTTTCTTTCATATCAGTTGTTCTTTCACCCCCTACGTATCATGCAAGTATACATGATCGCTTCAAGTAATATCAGATTTTTGAGTCTAGATTGTTGATCCCACGAGTAAAGAGGCGTTACATCCTTAAGAAAAGTTCTAGCCAACTGAATTAGCTCTCAGTTTAGAAGTATCAATAATCATAAGCTTATATTAACGGTTTACTCCAATTAAAAATTCTACTAATTATATTAAAATTTGAAGGAAATCAATTGATAAGGTTACCCTCACATTTGCAATGGTGTACAAGTTTTGTAAATGGTGAATGAAATAAATTGGAAGTGTTGCAAGTGACAAATAAGAGTAATTATATTCTTTATCCTCTCCCGAGTGCATAAAAAAGTTTGGTTCAACTGGTTTTAATTCCTTAAACCCCAATTTGAACCCATAAAAAAATAATTCTGTATCTATTTTCATCTCTTTGTAAGTTACTTTTGCTTCATACCCTATAGTTCAATGTGATTCTTCTTTGTTGTTCGTGTCATTGATCCCCGAGTCCTTATGAATTCATAATGAATTTTAACAAACCATTTGGTTAGAATGATAAGTAAACGAAGCATAGAAGATAAATCATCACTTTAAAGAGTAAAAACCAATTTTAAAAACATTTCACCATTCTGCACTTCCTGCTTATTCAACACAAGGGGAAAGGCGAAAAGGAACTACTCACAAAGCAAAGAGAAATTGTTAGAACACATCCTTAAAACAAAACAATCCACTAGAATTATGTATAAAGAAAGTTATAACACAAAGGAATCCACAATACCTAGCATTTTCCCTTCCCAAGTAGTAGAAATTTCTCCCAATAAGATCTCCTAAATCTTTGCTGCCTTGCTAAAAAATCTCTCTACAATATCCCTCCAAATCCTCAAAAAACTCTGAAATAAAAAGCAATCTAAACTAGAATTGAATTCAAGATTTCCCCTAAGATTTTCTTTAGGTTTCAGAGTTCTTCTCCCCTCCTTAGTCTTCCTAGAATTGCACTAAACATCACCGAAGGTCGGCTATATTCATAACAAAATCGTCAAAGGAACTGCTGAAAAATTTTAAAGCAGTTGTTGTGGCTAAGGCCCTGCAGAGTTGGCGCCTAGGTGCCAAGCTCACTTGCTGGTTCAGCTGAAACTGACACCTAAGTGCCAAGTGGATGGTGACAAGGTTCTGGGTGCAGGGCCTTGGTGCCTAGAGGCTGGCGCCTAGGCGTCAGTCCACTTGGGGCCATTTTGCTTCGTTTCACCTCTGTTTCTTCTCCATTTCGTTCCACGTCTACTACTTGTTGTACCTGCAAAAAATACAAAATAATCTTTCTTTAAGGTGCAATTTCATCTATAAACAGGTGCAAAAGATAAAAGAAATTAAGCATGCTTTTAGACATATCACTAACACATTCTACAAGATCGTGAATGGTTTGTAGGATGGAAAAAGCTATGCAGCTAGTCCGTTCTACAAATGGTGAAGCACTTCTCCTACCAGAAATCAGAGGATGAAGTTCTCCACATTTTTTACCAAATTCGGAGGCAGTCATGTCACATATCAAAGAGCTAAAACCATAGATGCTTAGGCGAGATCATTAGATGAGTATGACTCGCTAACGATTGTGGTCATTTGCCTTGCCTGATGTATTGTGTCACCATATGAATTTTGCAAGAAGTATATTGCATGTGTCATTTTGGGATTGACAGGCCATCTCGTCCTATTCGGTGTAACGTTTGGTGTTAATCGGCCAGACCGCTTTGATAGACATGGCACATTAGTTCGATCGGCCGTCCTGACTTGGTCGACTGGTCACTTAGGTCTGACCAGCAACCTTAGCCAAGTTGGTCGACCACTTAGGTTAGATTGACCGCCATGGCCCGATCGATAGATAACTTTGGTTTAACCCATTTTCTCGGCTCGGTTGGCCGACCATTTTGGTCTGATCTGTCACCCCGACTCTGTCGGCCAACCACCTAGGTTCGACCAGCATCCCCTACCTGGTCTACTGATCTCTTTGCTCTGACTGTTTGTGCCGTCCCGATCGACCAGTTAGTTGTATTAAAATTTATGTATTAAAACTTGAAGAGTCTTTTTCCTAATTTTCTTAACGTCATATCTAATGCTTGGAATTGCTTGATCCTATGTATTTTTGCTCCCCCCAATGAATTAAGAAATGTTTAATCTGCCCTTTTAAGTTATGAAATTAAATTCTTCAATCTTCATATCCAACAATATAAATGATCTAAGCCAAATATTTGGAATTTATAAATCAATTGGAGAATTGCCCACTTAGTGACGCTCTTCTTACTAAGCCTTTTTCCAAACAAAAGGAACTGATTGATGCTAATTCCTGTGAGTATAAATGGATAAAACCAAGATCCAATTGTGGTTTGCTTTTTAAAAGTAAAAAATGGCTTCAAATTTTCCTATCAAATGATTAAAATTTGAAGTAGTAGAAAATTTATTAGAGAACTTCTCTCTAATAATTCTTACATAATCTCTCAAGATGATATTTCCTTGGAAGCTATTTCTCATTTTCCCAACATGCTTCATAGCCTTGCTACTGCTCCCCACTCAATTCTCCAAAATTGACAATGTCCAAGCCCTTAATGCATAATATTATGAATCCTTATAGATTTACGGATAAAAAGATTAAAACTGACTTTCTAAATATTGGTTCTCATAAAACCTCTATTTCTAATGGCTACTTGTCCAATCATTAGCCTTTAATGAAATGAGATGATTAAATACATTTTCTCTATTTCAAAAATTTCCAATAATATTTAGAATTCATTTATCAGTCTTTTTCCTTCAGGGTTCCCATGCACAAGAACTTAATAATTGTAGACCCTTCTTTCACAACGCTATCTATGCACTTAAGTTCAAGCTCTAGGCCAAAAGTCTTAAACGAATTCTTCATACCATAATAAATATTGCTTAATGTACTTTCATTCATGAACATGATATTGCTAATAACACTCTCTTAGCATGCAAATGAGCTTTAATTTATTTGATTTCAATTTTGTGTGATCTTATAAATGATTCTACTCTAACATTGATGTTATAAATGAATTTGATAAAATCAATATACTGTTCTCAATAAAAGAATGCAAATTTTTGCTTTTCTCTTATAGTTTATTAATTGGAACAAAGCTTGTATTGCTCAGGCCGTGGAACTCCATGTAAACCAGGAAAAGCAGCTCCCTGTTGCGGCGGCAAATGTCGAGCTTCTTCAAGGAAGCCCTAAGGCTTGGGACTCTCGATTGCGCAGAACATGGCAGGCATTGAAGTCTCCGGCAGCTCATAAAATGGCTTTCGGGCTCCATGTTGTGGCTAATTTCGTTTCTGTCTATCTTGATTTGCTGATGGTTCCTTACCGCTTGCTTTTCTTAACTTGAAGTATTAGACCGACGGTGTGTGATATTGGAGCGCTTAGATGTAAATTGTACACTTTTTTAAATTATTTAATGTTCCAGGAGAGAAATACTAACCCTATTTTTTTAGTGAATCTTGTAAGGTTCAATTTATTTGCTATTAAATGTAAAACATATTTTAAAGGCAGTGCTTTCTTCTTACTAACTTTAATATGAAAATGCATTCATTTACTTCTTTTGAAATTTTAACCAATAAGGTACCAATTGCTCGATGAATTCTCTCAGTTCGCCATGTTATAGGTTCTTGACGGCTAAAGACATTGGACAACTGCAGCACAAACTAGAGAGCCAAGATTGAATCTCTACAGACATAAATGAAGAAATTTTGAATGTTCTTCTCAAAAGAGCTTCCTCTTCTTTATGAATGTACAAAAAAATGAGAAAACTTCTTGAAGATTTTTCTTTCCATATTCAATTGGTTCAATAAGATTTCTTTTCTTAACAATAGAAGGGCCATGATGACTTCCCAAAGAGCCAAAACAAAAATTTGGTTTTACCCTTAAATGTTGATTGAAGTGTTGGCTTTATGAACCTTATGATTTATTATATTAATTTCAATGATAACAAATATATGCTTGGATGATTTAATTTATGAATTAAGTATTTCAGGTTTGTTGAATTTATGTATATACAAATTGAAAATTAGATTTAGGCTTAAGCATAGAAAAAACTAAGATATATATAGATGAATAGCCTCTAGCTCTAGCTCAAGATATAATATCAATTTAGAAAAATCTTAGAAGATAATAAGAGTTTTCTTGCACCGTTTGATTTTGCTCTCAATCAAATATATTTATTTAAATTATTTTTTATATTAGTTATTATGAATGATAAATTTAAATTAGATATCGATATATTTTAAATAGTTTAATTATAATTTTCATAATTTGAATATTTTATTAAATATTTCTTGCATAACACTAAATTCGTCAAAATAATATAGTTGGGATATTATAAGTAATAAGTCTATTTTATTTTATTATAATTTAAATTTATATGAGTTTCTTAAAAAATATTTAGAATTTTTTTGAAGCATAAATAACACATCTAACAATTAACATAAAAATTATTAATTTTATATATTTGCAAATATCTCATTCTCATCAACCTTCTTTTCCCTTCATTAAATTTATTGGTTTTGCAGATACAATTGGAGAGGTTACATGATTAATGTTTGATAAGAATCAAATTGATTATGATTTTGCAAATATTATCATATTTTTGCTATGCTAACTAGATGTTATACACCTAATTGAACTTATTTAAACCTTGTATGACTTGCATGTTTTTACTAGCCAATAGGTTGCCATTTGTATCTAATAATAACTTAAACATAATCAATTTTTAATTTAAAATCATATTATTATTTGATAAAATAATGTTAGAATATGAATATGCTTTAAAAATAATTTAAAATTGCCCTTTCTTCATGAAATGGGTAGCCTTGAACCTTGCAAAATTTCAGTATATACTCTATTCTTATTTCTTTCTTCTAGAGGAAAAAACCTAAGGAGAGTAGTCAATTTTTTTTGTTCCAAGTGTTCTACATATTTACAAGATCGTATTTCTTAGTTTGGAAGCTTCTATGCACTCAATCAAGTAAGCTCTCTTGAAGCCTTTGAGTTTGTTTCCTTCAATTTAAATATTTATTTGTTGCACTAGTACATTTCATCTTTTACATCTCTTAAGAATTTTTATTTTTAGATGAAATATTATTTGAGCTTCTTAAATTAAGTTTCTTATGGTTAATTTCCATCTTCTGTAAAATTAGCATGTAATTCATTTTAATATAGATCTACTTTCTAAACTTCATAAATATTAAAAATCATTATAGCGAGTTAAACTATTTTAAACTTATATGTATAATACTATTATTTACATAAACTTAAATATAAATATATTTTAATTTTATAGTGAGCAAAGTTTACATTTCATTTGCAAGCAAGTGGTGGTTAGCAACACATTATAAATGCAAGTCAGATTATTATTAGGTCATTTTGCTACGAGATTGTTTGAGTTTGTATAATTTATAATATTATATATATATATATATATATATATATATATATATATATATTTTATCTAATCCATTTGGTTTAGTAAAAATTGATGTATTTAGATTAGATGTGCTTGCCAATATAGGAAAGTGTATAAGTTGTTAGCAACTTCTTCTACTTGAAGTGAGGTTCGTTGGCAAACTTCAAATTCAGAGAATTTCTAGCTGAGAGTGGGCTGGCATGGATGAACTCTTCATGGGCCGAGTCACGTAAGAAAAAAAGATACTTGATATTCTCACTTGGCACATGTGATATTTTGCTATTTAATGGACATGCAAGATTTTAAATTTTGTGCTTGTTAATATTCTACTTACAAAATAGTATTAAAATAATTTAAATTAATCAAAACATTTATAAAACTTCAATTCATCCCCCTCTTGAGATATCATAGTCATCCTACAAGAAGGACTCTTTAAAGCGTCAAATTAGAAATATATTGCATGTACATGCCAGAAAATCATAACAGAGCTAAGAGGGATCAATAAAAAACAACTTGAATCCTACCAGAATATCATACTAAAGAATGACATTGGTGATATCTCAACCAAGAGGTTAATGGGGAGTGAGAAAATTAAATAATAAATTAAAAATATGTATTTTTTTGTGACTAAATTTGACAAAAAGAATGAAATATTATTTATAAAGATAGAAAAAAATACTATAGTTTCGAATCCAAATTTTTCTGGGAAGCACATGCATGAAATAAAGTGTAAATAAGGAGAGAAAAAGAGAAAGAGATATAGAGAGAGAGAGTGTTTGTGTGTGGGGGGAGAGGCGAGAGAGATAGAGAAATGAACAACAATTAATTTTATCTTACTCCTAAAATATTTTCCTAATTTATAAGAAAGATGGTACAAAGTTGATACTACAATTTTGCCCCTGTTTGAAAGGGTTCTCTACTAGGATATTTCTATTATTATTGCATGTATAGGTTTTTCATCCGACTACTTTCTGGCTCAGTCTGCTAAGCTTAGTTGGCTTTGGGTTGAAGAGATCATCTCGATCAATATGGGTTAGTCGGTTGATCTAGTATGATTGTCAATTCTTGATCTATGGTGAGGAGCCTCTAGGATTTTGACTTAAGGTTTTTTGTTTTTCCAAATTAATTTCATGCTTGATTAACACTCATAATTTTAGGATAATAATTTTCTATAATTCAAATGACAATCTTTTTTTTTAAAAAATAGGAAACATAATGTACATTCACTTCATGCAGAAACACAATTGAATTAAAACATGTAGAGTAGTTAAAAATACCACTCTAAGATGGAGTCAAGAATTAGGATAATGATTTTCTGAAAGTAATGCTGGAACTCAAAAATACTACTTTAAGATGGAGTCAAGAAATGATGGTTTCACTGCTCTGGGGGTCTGCATTGCCATAATGTTTCCTTTGCCCCAAGAGGATAGGATAGGGTTTTTTGCTAGCTGATAGCATATATTCGGCTAAATTTCAAGTCAATTAACAATACTAATTTCCATGTATTTCTTGCAACAGGCCTCATGGGGTTAATAGTAAGAGGTTTATTTACGCATTTTTTAATCTTTCAGTAGTACCAAACCTTTGCTCAAACATTTAATCAAGTTTTATAGAGCAATGTGTGAAGCCAACTTCTATATGTGCTCTAGTCGTATGCATATGGGAATCCATTGAATTAATGTATATATTTACTTAAATATTTGTTTATATATTCTTAAGGAAATATGACAATAGATACTGAATTATTTCATTTTTTTTTATTTTTAATAGAAGCTCATGGGATACTGATTGTGGTCGAACTGTAAAACTTATGTAAAAGCATTTGGTGGGACAAATCAAAGCGATAATCATGCAGGACTAACACAAGAAAATTAAATGTTTGTTTTGCAAAGATATTAAATGAGTTATAGGCAAGAAGTGCCATATTTAGAATGTATTAAACGATGGCTTAGAAATATTACTGTTATATTTAATTAAATTTAGTGGAGGATTATTATACTCTTGACCATCAGAAACACATGACAGCATAAATCTTGAGGAGATTCAACGAATAAGATAATAAAAAAAGTAAATTAAATATTATTACAAACATTTCATTTTACTTTATTTTTTTTATATTAAGAAAATAATATCATATTTTAATTTAAATATTCATATTAATTATAATTTCATGAAAGTGTATGTGCAATGTGAAATCAAACTAAATATAAAATATTTTTTTAAAAAAATATAATAAATAAATGTATGCAAAATAATTAAAAAATAAATTTACTTATTGAGACTAACTAAAGGTTTTTCTCATATTTTTATTTTATATTTTGGTTACCTCAAATAAAAGAAAAATTAAAAAAATTCTAATACAAATATATGTTAAGAGTATACAAAAATGAATTTAATTTTCTTTTTAAATATAACATATATACAAATACATCTAACATATAAACTTCGCTTTTTACATTTACACCACCCAAAATTTTCATATCACATGAGAAGTATCATTACTTTACTTTCTTATATCACTAATTTAATTTTCAAAAAGTGAAATACATTTTTTATGCATACGGTAATAGGTATATAAAATTTGAAGTTTAGGTGTTAGATATGTAAATACATAGGTTGTGGAATTTAATCCAACTTAGGTTTGTGAAAAGATATTGTTGCCATTTAAATTAAGAAATATTTGACTTTGGTTGTCGGTTAAACGTGCGGCTCGGCACTCTATTGCCTATTTTTATGATAGTTTAAAGTAATAATAAAATCTTTTTAAAGGGAAATTAAAATTTAAGAATATTAAGTTTATCATTTATATATACTTAATTATCGTTTAAAAGCATTAATAAGCTAAGTTTCTAAAAGCAATAATAAGCTAAGTTCCTTTAAATTCAATATTTATTAAATTTAAAAATTAAATGAGCTGTAGAATAATGAGCATGTCGAAGGACTCCCTCAGGAGTGAGCTGCCTATATCACATTATGGTTGTTCACATTTTGCCCGATAAGCTGGCTATACTCTCTCAATAGGAGTTTCTCATATAATGATCAATAGTAGATAACCCGACTAGAATAGCCAACCGACAAAGGCAGATGGATCGAGTCAAAGAATTGTCGACCGAAGGACTATCAAAGTTTGATTGGCAACCCCCATTCATCACACTCAGATGAGCAGGTCTTATTCGAGGCTTATTGATTTCAGCCGAATACCTAAAATATATTGCAACGCCCCCATTAAACTAGGGGTTGACACGTAATTTCATATATTATAGCGTTTATTGTTAAGTAGGAAAATAATTTCATGTGAAAGTACTAATAAAAAAAATTAGATTATTACTCATTACTGTGCCATTGCCTCTCTCTCTCTCTCTCTCTTATATTTTGCTCGATTTTGGGTATGAATCATGAATATGTGAGGATTCGAGATCTCAAAATATGTGATGAGTGTGAATCAAGCCACGAACAAGAAGAGGAATAAAGCATGGAGCATAAAACGTCAATAAAGGCACTAGTAACATGTCGTACACCAGAGAGTTTGTGCAGGTGCAAATCTAAAAGTTGAAATACCAAAAGATAGATGCCCTTAGAGAGGCATTGGCTTGGGGAAAAGAGTAGAATTCACGAGAGGAAGAAAAGGTCAGTGCCCAATGGCCAAAAGACACCCTTATTTGAGGAAAGGGAAGAAAAATCTCAATATTTTGATAAAATATGGTCAGCACCAATGGATAAACAGTGATTCAGGTGCATTGAGGTACCTCACTAGCCATAATATGCATTATTTTAGTATATTTCTAAGCTAAGCCCCGAAGAGATTCAAAATCTCAGCTCTAGAATCATACAAGAGTCAGACTGATCCGACCATCCAGATAGCCTCTTTCGAGTTGACCATTTGTTTACTAAAGATCGCAAACGCACTGAAGTGCGGCCTTTTCTTCACCATGCTGAGGGGGTTGATTGTCAGGTGGTTCAATGGATTGCCGTTAGGAGTGATCATTTCATTCGTGGATTTCAAAATGATATTTATGGTGCAACTTGCTCGTTCTTAGAAGCACCTAATAAGCACACAAGTTCTTTTCCAATTTAGCTGGGGCTAAAAGAGAACCTCAGTACATTCAGTGCTCGATTCCAAAAAAATATGTTGGAGGTTTCATATTTGAAACCCGTAGTGGGGCATGCGCTCTCACCCAAGGGCTTAAGGAAAGTATGCTTTACCATGTTTTAGGCTTGTAGCAACTGAAAACCTTAGTCTAGTTGTTGGAGCTAGCCAACATCCACATATCGGTCGAAGAATATAATTCTAACTCTGCTTCTGTTAGAGCAGAGACTTCATGTCTACCCATGGAGAGGGAGAGGGAGAAAAAATTACACACATAAGCTTTGAAGTTTTTCACTTGTGATCGAATATGACATCAAGGAATGGTATATCACCCTATCGGGTAAAAATACTACCCCATGATGAATCGAAAGGCAAAGTGATGGTTTCATTATTCCATGGGGCTGCCAAAACTAATTTCCCCTAAGCTAAAAGGACATAATTGATTTTAGTTTTTTGGATTTGGTATCCCTAATCGGGTAAGTCTCCTTAATTAACTGCATCTTAAGAAATCATTTTGCTTAAGAACACTCTTAATTAAAATAGTGTCTATTCATTTATGTTAAATATAACAGTAGATGTCAAAGCTGTTATGTGGCATTTCAAGAGAGATTGGCTCAAATTTAGAAAAGTTATTATTAAAAGCCTCTATATGATAAGTTGAGAGCATTGGATACTGTGAGACCCAATGGTTACTCCAATCTATCTTATAATTGGGATGTACTAACTTGAAAGTGAAATGATAACTACTATTTGACAGAATAAGCCATCAAAAAGACTAGGATAATTCAATTTTGTAGCACAACCAACAAAACTACCTTAGAACTTAGGCTAAAGTGAGATCTATTGATAAGGTAGAGGCTCAAATCTAAAAATGTGGTACTTAAGGGTTGCATTCCTCCTGAGGAATGAAATCCAACCCAACTCTCCTAGACTAGCAACCCTTTTAGACTATGCATCCAGTAAACACCTCCAACACTTTAAAAATATGGTTCCAGACACATAACCTTATTGGTAGTAATTTTTTTTTATTGTAGAGATGTGTTGGAACTTACAACCCGATCCCGAAGATCAAGTGACCCATGTAATGTACTTCACTCAAATATCTTTATTACTTTAAAAGTTCAAATTTTATAATTTATTCCAAGATGATGTCGGCTCAACAAAGTTAATCAAGAATCATAATATGACCATCGAGATATTATCGATCAAGGAAAATCCAATTAATCATTTTTTTTTATGAGAGATGTGCAAGTTGTGAAAGGGTTATGCAAGTTTTTATATAATGCATGTTAGAAGATTTATTAAGGCTAATCAATATGAAAGACAGATTCACTCTTTAAGGCCGGCAGTGATCCCCACAAGTTAGATCCTCTCTTCTGTGCAAAAAGTGAAGGCCCAACAGATGAAGATAAAGTATAATACAATGCTATTAGATGCAGATGGTTAACCTTAATTATTAATTCTTTAATTAATTTTATTTAAGTTGATTAACATTAAATGCATTCTGATGCAGTATCTACCAGTGTAAAAAATTCAAATCTTTTATTAGGTTATGAATTTTATTATTTAAATTATGGTTATGATTTACATTTTTGAAAAAATTAAGTTGAAAAAGATTCAAATTTTGGTAATATTAGAGAACGAAGTTAACCCCGCAAAAAAATAGGAGGCAACTAATACTCGATCAACAAATTTCTATTATCATGCATGAATCTCGAGACGTGGTACAAATCTTTGGGCAATTTTTTAATAAGAAATATTCAAACTCACATTAAAAATCATCAAAAACTCTGATTTTAGTAAACTTACATTCAAAAAGATCAGCTTGATGAGACAAATGCAACGACACCAACTTTGACCACTACTTTGAAAGCTTCTTGTGTTGAATTTCAAGGTCAAACAAATTTCAAATTTGACAAGATTTTAGTCAAATCGAGTGTCTCGAAGAGACGATTTCAACAAGCTCATAATCAATCAATTTCGACACAATTAATGCATTCAAATTTTTGCATGATACTATACAATCAAGGGGGATCACTCCGCGTTGGCAATGGATTCGTTTGAATTCTTTCGTTATTTACCGTGACGCTTCTTCTAAAAACTATAAATAGAGTCTCACCCTCTTTATGAAAGGGGACTAAGGTCTGAGCTTGACAGTGGATCAAGAAGAGATGTTAAAGTCTTGTGTTCAACATTGAAGATATGGTGTCCTTCTCACTCTTGTCATCGCTGACCGCCATCAACCACTGCTCGCTTGCCTCCATCCACCACCGTCAGTCGCCCCCTCTCTCGTTGCAAAGAAACACCTTGCTGAACCACGACCAACATTGCAGAGTAACAAAACCCTATGCGGAGTAGCTGCCAACATCGCACAATATGTGAGCATTCTATAGAGCAGCACTTCATACTGAACACTGCGCAACAACGCACTCCGAGAATGTTGTACCGAATTCCAACAATTGCTACTACTCCAAACCGTTGTGCAACAAATTCTCCTGCACATGAACATCGTAACTACGTGACCATTTCTCGCATGTGGAACAAGGGACTCTACATATATTTATCGAGCAATAGTGGAATATTTTTTACTAGACTAGGCCTTGTAGTTTTTTTTTTTATTTCTTAGATTTTCACATAAAAATTTATGTTACCATCACTTATTATTTTTATTCTCTGAGCACATCAATCTATTGCTGCAAAGTCTTTAGCACACATAAAAAATGAAGCAATTTATTGAGTTCATTAATTCAGTTACACTCATTATATAAGTTGTCTCTATATTCTGTTAGGCAATCTACAGATTCGAGTTTCAAAATCCACACGAAATTTCCCTCCTGGCGGGCTTCTCTCGCTTTAGGTCTTAAAGATTAAAAATTAAAAATTTGTTCGAATCTGATCTGATTTTTAATTCTTACTGATTTCGTGAGGTCGAGTGTGGCGTTGGTTTGGGAGCAGACCGGCGGACCGCTGGACGACAAAGGAGTTAGTTTAGAGTACGCTTTACAGTTGTGATTTTTGTTTGGTTGTGGTGGGCCGCACGTAACCTGTGATGGGAGATTTAACTCTTTGGACATTGGATATTTGTTTGAATTTCTTAGGAAAATATTTGTCACGATAGTTTTAAGATTGAAGATTTATAGTCAGACCGCTCCCGTGAAATCAGTTAAATATCATAATTAATGTAAACATTATAAAAATAAGATAGATATCAACATTCCAACAATAAAATAATGACTTAATATTAATAATTTTTTAGTCAGATTGAATATAAATTTAAAAATGAACAAGAGTTTATTAGATAAATAAAATGAATGAAAATTTTTTAACATTTTTTGATAAAAGTAATAATAGAATTAGTAGAAATAAATAGGAAAAATGCAGAATAATAATGAGCAATTTATATCATGAAAGTTTTAAGATGAAGTCTGAAAGTGTATTGCAGGAATTTAGTTAGCAGGAAAATAATAATTGTGTAAGGAGGAAGGTACTCAAGCTTGAATGAAAGTTTCCTCTTCCATGCTCCCCATGAATAGAAAATACAAGCATATAAAGGTGGTTTAGAGAATTCTACAGAGAATTGGCTTTGAGGGCAAAACAGTAAAGTGGTAATTTGGTGTGTGAAAATGAGCCACGTTGACATCGGAGAGGTGGAATGTTGCTCCTTACGCACACCCTTAAACTGACACGTATCTGCCTGGACGTTAGTTTGTCTCGCAGTGTCACAAATTTTGGTGGGCGATTTTTTTTTTTTTTTGGAGAAGATATGAGTTGTCTGTTCAGTAGTTGGGATATAGGTAATATCAAGTTCTTGAGATTGAGTATTTTCCCTAATGAAGTAAGAGTCGATTTCACTATGTTGTTGGTGTGACCGTGAAATACCGGATTGCTGGTGAGGGCCAAAGCGGAGGTATTGTCACAATAAATTATGGTCAACTATGAGACGGGGACTTGAATTTTCTGTAGAAGTTGTCGAAATCAAATGAAGTTGGTGGTTGTTGTTGAGAGGGTCCGATATTCAGCTTCGGTTGACGAGCGAGCCACAATATGTTGTTTCCTGACTTGCCAGAAGAAGAGGTTGTAGCCAAGGAAGGTACAATGGCTGGTGACCGAGCACTAGTTGCTTCGATCACATAGATTAACACATAGATTATTTTTTACGTTGTAGAGGTCCTTCACCTAGCTCCAAGAGCACCACCATTAGATCCGCCAAATCTTCAAGATTTGGGGCAGGCATTGCCTTGAAAACATGTTCTTGATAGCCCATCGGAGGGGCGAGCGGTCTGCCTAGATCTGTGAGGGATTTGGGGTGACCGCAGTCTGGGCCTCTCCTAATTATGGGAGGAAGAGGCAGACAAATCGGGCAAACTGGTCGACGAAGCGGGCCATAGGAGCTATGTTCCATATTAGTGGATCAATCCACCATACGAAGCACTATTAGAGGCTAGTAAGAGTTTCTTAAAAAATCAATTCAATTTTTGAAATAATTTTGTTGTGCTAACCAATTTTGTACGCTACACAGACCAATAAGTTGAGTCATGCTCCCTCTGCTATAGAGTTGCATGTCCAAACTCATTAATGTCGTCTGGGGACCACGCAGTGAGTCTCGCAGCATTCCCAATGAGTTGTTGTAGGTTAAAAACCTTAAATTAAAAATTTATTTTGACTTAAACTATTGAAAGTATCAATTAACACTAGTTCAATTATGCAAGAAGAGTTCAAACAACTCTTAGGGAGGCACTTAGCCACTCAAGCCCGGACTTTTGTCAGAAACAGTGATAGTCAGTCTACCACTGCGCAGTCCGAGTACGAGGTTTGGACTCAGGCGACAAGGAAGTAGAAGGGGAGGATTTATGACCTTTGAGAGAAGGGCATATCCTTAGAGGCCAAGCTCTCCCATGGTACCGTACTGAGTTCCTTGAGCTCCTCACAGCCAAACCAGGAGGCTCTTGCCAGGCAGGTGGCTGCAATGAAGGAAGAGATCCACGAGTTGCTTGAGGAGATGCTAGAAAGCTAGCATAGAGTCAAGGGCTCTATAGTGCACATGGTGGAGACTTTAACAAATTGCCTAGGCGAGCGGCCAATGACATCAGTAGAGGAGGATGAATAGTTTTTTTTTTTCTTTTATTTGTAAACATTATTTTGAACATTTGTTGTGGAATTTTTGGTTAACTTTGTTATTTTTATTTAAGAAGATTTGTGACAGTATCTTCCATTTTATTATTGATATTTTCATAGCTTTTATCAATGATATGGTTGTATATAATATAGTATGTGATGTAGATTATGTGTTGTGTGTAGGTTGTGAAAATATAATTGATCTTCTGAATTTTTTTTCTATGGTACAACTTTGCGTCGGATTTGCATCCGTTTTGCTTACAAAAATCTGATGCTAAAATGACTAATATGCTGTCATTCACCGACATTATCTGCAACAACTTCGATGGTAATCCAACGATATTCTTTATCGTCCGATGCTTTCAAATGTAAAATTTGATGCACATGTGGCTTAAACCAATATGACACTACGAAAAATGCAAAAATCGATGCAAATTATCTAAGTTGAAACATTTTGATGTAAAATTGACAGAATTAACATTACCGTTGCCCGATTTATATACGAAAAAAATGGGATGTAAATCAGACTCAAATCTAACTATAACTATAAACCTAAAATATCGTCATATTTTATTTCAATTTGCATCTGATTTGGCCGACACAAATTTACTTGATTCCTGTAGTGAGACCCAGATTAAAATGAACTCAATCTTACCCTCGTAAAGTGGGAGAAATATCCATGGTTCGTAAACGTGTAAATCTTGAATGTTTTCTTTATCCCAGTGAATAAATTCATTTTTAGATAATCTCTATCATTTGAGTTAGTGTATTATTATTCGAAATATGCATCCCATCATTTAGATTGAAATCTTTTGAGGCCTACGGTGGATACACAATAAAAAAACTCACCACTCTATAATTAAAAAAATATTTTTAAAAGTTATTTTACCAAAAAAACACTACTTTAAATTTCTCACACAAATAATTTGTTTATTGTGCGCTTTCTTCGTGAAAATAACATTTAGATAAGCTTGAATTAAGCTAATATCTATAGCTTTTCCAATATAAAAGTAAGATATCCATATGTTCATGAAGCCTAGAATTTTAATTTCTATTACATTTACTAAAAAATCTAAAAAGAAAATACAAAAGTTGAAATACTTGGATTTATTTTCTTAAAAAAAAGGAGTCATATATTTATGGATAAATTCATGTATTCCTCCACACAAAAAAATTAACCTACAACATGTGATCATAAAACGAATGTCATAAAAATTGTAGTTTGCAAATGGCATTTTTTTAGCACTGACTATTTCAAGCCAATATTTGATATAATACATGGATACATCACAAGGATGTGGGCTAGTTTTAAAATTGTATTCTTGGCAAAGGAAACAACGGAGCTCGCTCACCTAAAAAAAGTAATAAGAGTAATCATTCGAAACGAACAAAAAAACTAGCTTTTTATATGAAAACACTAGAAGTGGAAGACCACGATCAAACAAATTATAAAATGAATTATTTTTTTTTTCGAAGAATAATTAATCTAAAACCTTAATATATTAACACAAACTTTTGTTCAAGCAATTGAAATGTTCACAGATTTCGCAACACATTGGATCTTATTTGATGATTGACAAACTATTTTTAGTGTTTATATAGCATGGGCTACTCTTTTATCTCTGTTTGTGATGAGTGGCTTTGTTGGCTGCTGATTTTCAAATGCTCTACACTTTTCCACCCAACTAATTTAGCTATATTGGAATTGTTGTTGTATTTTTGGCTGTCAATATGTAAAGTTTGATAGTTGTTTTCATCGAAGAAATCTTTTGCTATGCTTGGTCATGTCTATAAAGCTTGGAAGGGTATTCTTGAATAGATATTACAATTATCTCAATTGGTCTACAACTCTCTCACCGTTGTTTTTATGCTAGATATGATGACAGTCTAAACTACAGAAATTTGGTGATTTTGGGTCGGTTATATTGGATGATAATTGAGATTATTGTTAGATTTGTGTCTATTTTACGTCTTTTTTTTTTTTGGATAAATCAGATGTCGATAATATAATTTTAAGTCTTTTTTACATCGAAAAGGCTCGTGGTAATATATTTGCGTCTTTTTTTTTGTCAGTTATCATTGAGGTTACACAATCGTTTGAATGCGCGCCTAAGAAATTGGACGTTAAATTTATGCATCAGATTACTATCGGATTTTGCGGCAGATTATATCGCAGAACGACATAAAATGATTGTCGTTTGTGTCTCGAGATATTCCACGCAAATTAGATGTAAATCAAATGCTAACCTGCTACACAGAAAAAAAATAATTATATAAAAGAACGATTACTTTTGGATAAACAATGTAAAATACAATTAACATATTATCCAGTTACATCAACAGAAATTATAGCTCAAACAGAAATCAATAATGAAAGGTCAAATAATGTTACAAGTAATCCTAATTATCAACAATAAAATTAACCAAATATTTCATCACATAAGCTCAAAGGAATGCTGAAAAATAAGAGAACACAAAAAATTCTCCTATCTCCCTCCTCTATTGTCGTCATCACAGTCACTTGCCTTGATGATCCGCTATACTCTCCGTCATGCGCGCTATGGAATACTTGACTCTATATTGACCTTGTAACATTTGTTCACACAATTGATGGAGCTCTTCGTTCATGACGACGTCTTGTCTGGAAAGAGTATCTTGATTCGGCTGTGATGAGCTCGGGGAACTCACTAGAGTACGAGAGGTCTCAACCTCGAAGGTTATTCCCTTTGCATCGAGGTCATAGACCCACCCCATCTTTTTTCCCACGGCCAATGTCCATAGCTCCAACTCGGACTATGCAGTGGTAGAATAACTACCACTACTACTGGCGGAAGTCTGGGCTGAGAGGCTAAGTGCCTCAACTTAAGCTGCTTGAACTCCTCCTACATAATTAACACCAATATTTAATTGTTTTGAATCATAAGAGTCAATATAAAATTAAGAAAAAAATACTCACATTCACTAGCTAAGAGTGCTCGGAGACCCACTGTTGCGTCCCCAGATGCCGATGGGTTCGGACAAAGTTCTACAACAGAGGGCTCACAGTTCGATTCATTGGCTTGTGTAGCATATGAGATTGGTTAACACTGCATAATTACATCAAAAATTCAATTTTCAAATATTTATAAGAATAGTATTAACCTCCTATAATGCTCTGTATGGGGGATTGATCCTCTAATATGGACGCAGCTCCCCTAGCCCCCTCTGTGGCCTGGTTCGCCTGGTTTGTTTGCCTCTTCCTCTCATAAGTGGAAGAGGTTAAGTCTATGATCAACTGACCCTAGAGCTCCTCTCCAATCAGGGAAGGTAACTTGCCCTTTCGACGGGCTGTGATGAACTTGTCCCATGTTGATGTCTGCTCTGAATCTCGAAGATTCATCGGATCTGATGATAGTGCTCTGACAGCGAGGTTATAAATTTACAGTTATGATTCAAATTACATAATCCTACCTCAAACTCTCTAAACCATATGTACTGAGTAGCAACAAGGTTCTACTTCCAAGAGAGATAGAGTTAATCATATTAGCTTTGAATTATCTTTGTGACGTGTTTCACGAGCATCTTTTGAGGAATGAGTATGCTTAAGAAAAGTTATTTACATAAAAATATATAAAATGAAGAACGAGCATAATCTAATGTTAAAAATAACTTATAAGTCACCCTCCAATACCCTCATAAGAGCAGGACTAGAGGGACCATGCTCAGAAGTTGTGGCTGGAGATGGAGCAATAAGTGACACAGAAGAAGGTGTGGCAGCAGCAGGTGGGGGGGGGGAAGGTGTGGTAGTAGCAGTTGGGGAAGCAGGTGGCACAAAAGGTGTGGCAGCAACAGGTAGGGGAGCAGATGGAGCAGATGGTGTGGCAGCAGTAGGTGGGGGGGCAGGTAAGCAGAAGGTGTGGTAACAACAAGTGGGGGAACAAGTGTGGAAGCAATAGTTGAAGAAAATCACCCCCACTTCCTGCTATGATAGGTGGCCACTAAAGTCCCCAGAACGCATGCTCTCTCAGGTGGTTAACTACCTATACCACCTGAAGCCATCTGTAACAAGATAGAAACTTTGATAAAATTAGTACTAGAAATAAAAATAATTATGAGCAAAAATAAAATTAAACACAAGAAGGTGCAAAACATCAAACATGTTTTAAATGTGCCAAAAAAAAAATTGAGAAGACATAAGTAGCAAATGTAAACACTAAAAGGTGTCAAATTAAAGTAACACACATCTCACAGCTATGTAAAAAAATAACAATACTAAAAACAAAAGTAACAATAACCACTAATCTAAAATTACATACCATTATTATTATGGTTCATTAGACGAACTCGTCGTTGAAGTTGAACTTCAAATTTCTTCTACAGTCTCATCATGATTCTCATCCATATATTTAGAAACCATTTCAAAAATCCCCGTGATATCCTCTAACACAAATATTTCATCATTTTTGTCGACTTGAATGTGAAAATCTAACACACCTTTCTCTTGGTTAATGGCTTCTATAGTACTTTGCAGCTTAATAGTAATTCCTTGGTTAATTCTTCATAACTACAACTCAATCAATTCTATCCCTTGCTCTATCAGGGTATCAAAGGTAATAAACCTAGGTAGCTTTAGTGTGTCAGAACAAAAGGAACAAATTTTGCATATAACCTTATCATTTTGACTTCGATTATATCATAAGGGGTAGGTGTTTGTGTTCCTCCATTCAGAACAAGATTGAGCCACTAACAATTGAATAAGTATATGATGTGTGCAGCATCACCCAGATAGGGTTGTAAATGAGCCGAGCTTGAGCGAGCTCAGGCTGGGCTCGTGTTCGGCTCGTTCGAAATTGTTCGTGTTCGAAATCGGCTCTTGTTCGAAAACGGCTTGTGAACACTGTGTTCGTGTTCGGCTCAATTTAAATATGGGTCGTTCGGATTATTGAATTTGATGGATTCAGGCTTGGCTGAATTTTGAGTTTTGTCTGTCATGTATTTCAGCCTAAAAAGAAGATAAATTGGGGTTTCAACGTGGAAGATGAGATGATAAGACTCAGAATCATGTTTGTTCTGATACCATGTTGAAATTCAGAATAATGCGGAATAAAGTGGAATACTTGATTGTTTCATTGATATGAGCGATATAAATAACCCTTACAAGAATCTTATAATATGAAAAATAATAAAAAATAAATGATATAAAAGGAAAAATATATCACATAATATCTCTAATAATCAATTCACATTAATTATTAGGAGATATATGAAATAATATAAAATAGAAAAACAAATAATTTCTAATTCAAGAAAATAAATATAAAATAGGAAAGAAAATATCCCCTAATTCGAAGAAAGTAATTTATTTATCATAACTTCTTACTTATTATAACTCCTAACAAAAAAAAAATATTTTCCCCTTCTTAAATTGATATAGCTTGCCACGTGCTAGGAAGGCCTCAATTAAATTTTAACATGTTCCTCTTTCTTTTTATTATTATTTTTATAAATAAAGTTTTAAATTTTTAATTAATCCTTAAAATTTGGAGCACCGGTGTGATAAGGTACTAAAAAGTTCAGTAAACCTACAAAGTTAAAGTAACCACTAACCATCTTGGTTCCTCCACTGCCTCCCACCTTGTCTTCTTCTGCTAATTCGTCGTGGCCTCTCCACCATATTTCTTGATTGGGGTGCAAAATTGTCTACGAGTTTCTGTCCAATGAGAAATTATTTTTAAAAAAAATAAAAAAAAAATTGTGACCCACTGACTTATAATTTTGGCAGGAATAATATTTTGATTGATTCACCGTATACATTTTTGTGTATAATGAACATACGTAATAATTTTTTTTAAATATGATACTAAGATCATGCTACTTTAAGAAAATTTTCTCAGAATATTCTTGGAGGCTGTTTAACATGAACCCTAATGACAAAAAAAATACAGTTAGAATATATATGAAGTGTATTATAAGCTGTCTTACACCGTAAGTATTTTTTAAGAAACGTGCATTCCACAACGAAGCCTAATTACAACCTAAGCACATGGGATACTGATTGTGGTCGAACTGTAAAACTTATGCAAAAGCATTTGTTTGGACAAATCAAAGCGATGAACACGCAGGACTTACACAAGAAAATTAAATATTTATTTTTCAAAGATATTAAATGAGATATGAGCAAGAAGTGCCTTATTAAAACATATTAAACTATGGTTTAGAAATATTACTAATTAGTGGAGGATTATTCTACTGTTGTCCATCAGAAACAAGACACATGAATCTGGAGGAGATTCAAAGTATCAGGAAATAGAAGGTAGAGCTGAGGAAGATAGGAGCAGACCAGTCTATTTATTCAGCACATAAATCTAAATCAAAATGTGAATTTTATTATGATTGATAGATTAAATATTATTACAAGCATTTTAATTTATTTTTATATTTTTTATATATTACAAAATAAATATCATATTTTAATGTAAATATTTATATTAAATGTAATTTCATGACAGTGTATGTTCAATGTGAAATCAAACTGAATATAATTTTAAAAAATAAATAAATAAATAAATAAATGTATGCAAAATGATTAATAAATAAATTTACGCATTGAGAATAATTAAAGTTTTTCTCATATTTTTATCTTCTATTTTGGTTAGTTCAAATAAAAGATAAGTTAAAATTTCTTTAATACGAAATATATTAGGAGTATACAAAAATAAATTTAGTTTTCTTTTCTATATATAGGGGCATTTACATACATATCACGTACTTCTTATGTACATACACATAGGGCTGTCAAAATGGCTCGTTGTTCGCGAATAACTCGTGTTCGGCTAGTTAATTTTGTTCGATAAGTTAATGAGCTGAACACGAACTAAGATGTGTTCGTTTGTGTTTGGCTCGTTTTGGCTCGAAATACTACTCATCATATATATATATATATATATATATATATATATATATATATATNTCTTATGTCTTATAGCTACATGATTAGGATTGTTAAAAGGACTCTTTGTTCGTGAACAGCTCGTATTCGGCTTGTTAAGCAAACGAGCCGAACACGAACACACTTTTTGAGCTCGAAATATAAACGAGCCGAACACGAGTTGAGCATGGCTCGCTCGTGTTCGGCTCGTTTACACCCCTACATACACATCTAATATATAAACTCCGCTTTTTAAATTTACACCACTCAAAATTTTCATATCATATCAGAGGTATCATTATTTTATTTTTTAATATCACTATTTTAATTTTAAAAAATGAAATACATTTTTTATGCATAAGGTAATATGTATATAAAATTTGAAGTTTAGGTGTTATATATGTAAATACATAGGAATTGAGTGGTATGTATGCAAAGTTCGCGATAATACAAATCCGGGGTCCAAATCCCACGTAGGTTTGTGAAAGGATATTGTTGCCATTTAAATTAAGAAATGTTTGACTGTAGTTATCAGTAAAACGTGTGGCTTTGCACTCTATTGGCTACTTTTATGATGGTTAAAGAGATAGATTAATTTTTTTTAAACAGAAAATTAAAATTTTATAATAGTAAGTTCAACATTTATATATACTTAATTACCGTCTAAAAGCATTAATGAGCTAAGTTTTTTTTAATTTAATATTTAACAAATTTAAAAAGTTTAATGAGCATCTGGTAGGACCCCTTGCTAATGAGCGAGTTATTACGGTTATTAACCTTTTGTTTGATAATCTAGCCAAACTCTCTCGATAGGAGTTTTCATTTGGGAATCAATAGTAGATAACCAAATTAGAATAGCCGACCGGTAAAGGCAGATCGATCAAGTCAATTCTTTTCGACCTAAAGACTATCAAAGGTTGGCTAGCAACCTCGATTCAATACGCATAGACGAGTAGGTTTTGTCGAATAATCAAAAATTTAGATTATGGTTCATTATTATGCCCTTCCCTCTCTCTCATATCTTATGCTCTATTCTTTATGAGTAATTAATGAAAAAGGGAGGATTTAAAATCATAAAATGTGTGATGAGCATGTATAATGCCACATATATGATGAGGAGTGGTGCAAGGAGATTCAACAATTTAAATTTTTGTTCATTACTATGAACTTTTTTCTCTTTCTCTCTCTCATATCTTATGCTCTATTCTTTAAGTGTGATTTATGAATAAGTGAGGATTCAAGGTCCTAAAATGTGTGATGAGCGTGGATCATGCCACAGACAAGAAGAGGAGTGCGCATAGAGAAGAAAACCTCAACAGAGACACTAGTAACATGTAGTACACCTGAGAGTTTGTGTAGCTGCAAAGCCAAGAGTTGAAATACTAAATGATAGATGCCCTTAGGGAGGCATTGGCTCGGGGAAAAGAGAAGAATTCCTGAGAGGAAGGGTTAGTGCCCAACAGCCAAAGGGCACCCCTGCTTGTGGAAGGGGAAGACAATTCTCAGTACTTTAATAGAGTTGGGTCCGCACTAATGGATAGACAACGATTCAATTGCATTGAGGTACCTCACCAGCCACAGAATGCATTCTTTCAACATATTTCTAAAGTTAAGCCCTCAAAGAGATTTAAACTCTCTGCTCTAGAATCATACAAGAGTCAGACTAATCCAACCATCCAGATAGCCTCCTTCGAGTTGACCATTTGTTTGCTAAATATCATAAAGGCATTGAAGTGTGGCATTTTCTTCACCATGCTGAGGGGGTCGGTCGTCAGGTGCTTCAATGGATTGCCACCAAGAATGATCACTTCGTTCGTGAATTTCAAAATGATATTTGTGGTGCAGCTCGCTAGTGCCTAGAAGCACCGAAAGAAAGTTCTTCTACAGATATGGCAGGGTCTGAATGAGAGCCTCGTCTCATTCACTACTCGATTCCAAAAGTAGATGTTGGATGTTTCACATTTGAAACCTGTAGTGACACAGGACGCTCTCTCCTAAAGGCTTAAGGAAGGTATGTTTTAGTACGCTTTAGGCTTGCAACAACTAAGACCTTAGCCTATTTGTTGGAGCTAGCCAACAACCACATATCGGTCGAATAATACAATACTAACTCTGCTTTCGTTAGAGCAGAGACTTCATGTTCGCCCATCGAGAGGAAGAGGGGTGAAAATACTACTCTATGATGAATCCAATACTAACTATGCTTTCAAAGAATACAATGCTAGCTCTGCTTTCAATTCTGAAGTTTCTCACTTGTGATCGAGTATGACATCAATGAATGATATATCCTCCTAATGGGTGAAAATACTACCCTATGATGAATCCAAAGGCAAAGTGATTGTTTCACAACTCCGTGGGGCTAGCTAAACTAATTTCCCACAACCTTAAAAAGACATAATTTATTTTAGTTTTTTGGGTTTGGTATCCCTAAAAAGGCAAGTCTTATTATATAATTACATCATATGAAATAATTTTGCTTAGGAACACTCTTGATTAAAATAGTGTCTATTCATTTATTTGGAACATAAAGGTAGATGTAAAGACTGTTATGTGGCATTTCAAGAGAAATTGGCTCAAATTTAGAAAAAAATATTATCATAAGCCAACAAAGGAGAAGTTGAGTGCAAGGGATACTGAGAGATCCGGTGGTTACTCCAATTTATCTTATAATTGGGTTTTATTAAATTTGAAGGTGAAATGATAAATATTATTCGACAGGATAAGCCATAAAAAAGCCTAGGATAATCGAGTTCTGTAGCAAAGCCTGCAAAACTACCTTAGAACTTAGGCTAAAGTGAGATTTATCAATAAGGTAGAGGCTCAAACCTAATTAAAAATGCGAGACTTATGGGTTGCATTCCTATCGAGGAATGAAACCCATCCCAACTCTCCTAAACTAGAAACCCTTTTAGAATATGCATCCAACAAACACCTCCAATGTCTTAAAAATATGAGTCCAGTCACATACACCATAATGGTAGTCAATTTTTTTTTATTATAGAAATGTGTTGGAACTTTCAACCCGATCTTGAAGATCTAGTGCCCATGTAATGTATGCTCTTCACTCAAATATTTTTATTATTTTGAAACTTCAAATTTTCTTATTCAAAGATGATGTTAGTTCAACAGGGTTAATTCAGAATCATAATATGATCAATCAAGATATGATCAATCAAGGAAAATCCAATTAATCAACTTTTTTTTTTGGTTATGAGTGAGACACTGACTGTGATGTGTAAGTTGTGAAAGAGTTATGCAAGTTCTTATATAATGCATATTAGAAATTTTATTAAGGCTAATCAATATGAAAGACATATTCACTCCTTAAAGCCTAGTGGCGATCCTCACAATTTGGATCCTCTCTTTTGTGCAAAGAGTGAAGGCCCGGAAAGATGAAGATAAAGTACAGTACGATGCTATCAGATGCAGTTGGTTAACCTTAATATTAAAATTTTTAATTGATTTTATTTAAGTTGAGTACTATTAAATGCATTCTGATGCAGTATCTATCAGTGTAAAAATGCAAATCTTTTATTAAGTTGTGAATTTTATTATTTAAATTCTGGTTATGATTTATGTTTTTGAAAAAAATTAAGTTAAAATGAAGGTTAGATAGAAAAATCTGCATTTTAAGAGCCTAATGCAATACAGGCCCAACTAAGCACTCAAATACAAAAAAAAAATTAGGAAAAGTAGATATTTCTAGCCTGTATACAAGCATATAAGAAAGCAAGTAAAACAAACTAAATTAACAAACCAGAGTGGTGGCTAAATACCACCGTTCAAAAAAAAGAAGAAAAAGATGGGGCAACCGAGTGTCTGCCCTTCACGTAGTCCAGCCTAGACCTACTAAAATCCCGCTAGTGGCTTGACATTCTAAGTGTCCTTGATTTGTGTTCTGTAAGTTGAAGATCATCCTTTAGCTTTGTTTCCTTGTTGAGGTTCATCCTCACTTTGTCACCTTATTGGGGTTCGCCATTGCTCCGTCCTTGAGCAAGTCCCATCAAGCCAAGCCACATTGAGCATCAAGGCTAGCCAACAATGACAATCCTGAATTTAGACTCAATGAGAAAAAGAAAACATACACTTACCAAAATACTTATGAAAAATATTTGCACAATAAACAATATAAGCATACTCATCACACGTGTTATTTGGACCTAGAACCATGCTGTGACACAAGGCACTTCTGCAGAAAATAATGTCAGTAGGGTAATAGTCTTCCTAACATGCAATCTATTTAAATGTACATAAGTCTAAATGTCCTTCGACAAAGGAAAAAGACATAGCCTCATCTACAGCCAATTCAAGCAGAAAATCAATGGTAGGGAAAGTTTGTGAGTTAGAAAAGACACAGAAGAAAGATTGACCTAACTTAAATCTAGGTTTGTGAGTTAAAAAAGATGTTTAATAGTGTAGTGTGTAAGGTTGTTACTCTGACATTTATGCTTAGCTCTGGTGGTTAAAATTCAAACGACTTACATATTATGCAGTTATATTCACGTTTAATCTTGGTTAAAATTCAAATGAATTACATCTCGCTGTCCAATCCTATGCTTTGCCAGATCACTGACATCTCCCATCCACCATCCGTTGTATTTGATTCTACATGGTAACGCACCCTACAGATCCCACAATATGCCAAACTTGGCGTTCTCCATCAGATCCACGCCCTTTAGATCATGATCTTGTGCAACATGTGCACCCACTTTGAAAACAACAAAGCCACAACGATAAATAGGTAATTTACTTGAAAACCTGGACTTGAATGCAGGGCCAGTGGTCCGAACCCAACCCGACGATAAAATGGTAATTTATTTGAAGGCCTGGAGTTGAATGCGGGGCAACCAAGGAAAGAGGGAATTCATAAGTCAACTGAGCTAGGATCTCAATCCATATATAGATATGCAATAATATATTTATATATTAAAAAAGATTCAAATTTTGGTAATATTAGACGCCGAAGTTAACCCCACATAAAAATAGGAGGCAACTGATACTTAATCAACAAATTTTTATCATCATGCATGAATCCCAAGGCGTGTTACAAATCTTAGTGCAACTTTTTAGTAAGAAATATTCAAACTCACATTAAAAATCATCAAAAACTCCACTTTTAGTAAACTTACATTCAAAATGATCGGCTTGAAGAGACAAATGCAATGACACCAACATTGACCAAATCTGAGTTTAATCAAGCCTAGATTGAGCCGTTAAACTACTTTGAAAGGTTATGGTGTTTAATTTGATGGTCAAACAGATTTCAAATTTGACAAGATTATAGTCAAATCGAGTGACTTGATGAGACGATTTCAACAAACCCAAGATCAATTAATTTCGACACTATTAAAAAACTCAAATTTCTGCATAATATTGTTCAATCAAATGGGATCTCTACGCGTTGTCGATAGAGTGGTCTGAATTCTTTCATTAATTACCGCGAGGCTTCTTCTAAAAATTATAAATAGAGCCTCAGCCTTCTTATGAAAGGGGACTAAGATCTGAACTTAGGCAAAGGATTGAGAAGAGAAGGAGCTAAAGTCTAGTGTTCGACATCGAAAATATGGTTTGCTTCTCACTCTTGTCATCATTTACTATCGTCGGTCACTGCTTGCCAGCCTCTGTCCACCATCATCGGTCGCCTCTTGCTCGTTGCAATGAAGCACTTTGTTGAACAATGACCAACATTGTGAAGTAACGAAACACTGTGCGGAGCAACGACCAACGTCGTAGACTATGTGATTATTATACAGAGCAACACTTCATATTGAAGGTTGCGCAGCATCGCAGTCCGAGGAAGATGTACCAAATTCAAGCAACTGCAACTGTTTCAGACCGTTTTGCAACACAATTCCTCCTGCATATGAAAATTGAAACTATGTGACATTCTCTCGCCTGTAGAACAATGTTCTGTACCTATATTTATCAAGCAATAGTGGAATATATTTAATCATGTTAGGCCTCGTTGTTTTTTTCATTTTTTTGAGTTTTTACATAAAAATTTTTGTTATCATTACTTGTTAGTTTATGCTTGATTCTCGTACAGTCTTGTCACTACAAATTCTTTAGCAAACATAAAAAATAAAGCAATTTATTGAGTTCATTAATTCAGTTACGCTCATTATATAAATTATATCCATGTTGAAACTCAACTTTATAGCTTCTCTTAGGATAACGCTTTCAAGTGATACAGGACAAATTGACAATCAGCTACCGACTCGAGTTTCAAAATCTGCACGAAATTTCCCTCCTGGCTGCCTTTTCTCGCTCTAGGTCAGATTAAAAACTAAAAATTTGTTCGAATCTGATCTGATTTCTAATTTTTTTTAATTTCGTGAGGTGGAGCGTGGTGTTGGTTTGGGAGCAGACCGGCGGACCGGCGGACCGGCGGACCGGCGGACCGGTGATTCGTGAGGTGGCTACGCCTTACAGTTGTGATTTTTGTTGGGTTGTGGTGGGCCGCACGTAACATGTGATGGGAGATTAAACTTTGGAAATTGGATATTTGTTTGAATTTCTTAGGAAAATATATGTCACGATAGTTTTAAGATTGAAGATTTATAGTCAGACCGCTCCCGTGAAATCAGTTAAATTTCATAGTTAATTTAAGCATTTTCAAAATAGATGGATATCAACATTCCAACAATAAAATAATGACTTAATATTAATATATTTTTTAGTCAGATTGAATATAAATTTTAAAATGAACAAGAGTTTATTATACAAATAAAATGAATGAAAATTTTTTAACATTTTTTGATAAAAAATAATAATAGAAATAGTGAAATTAAATATGAAAAATGTAGAATAATAATGAGTAATCTATATCATAAAAGTTTTAAGATGAACTCTGAAAGTGTCTTGTAGAAATTTAGTTAGCAGGAAAATAATAATTGTGTAAGGAGAAGGTACACAAGCTTGAATGAAAGTTTCTTCTTCCATGCTCCCCATGAATAGAAAATACAAGCATATAAAGGTGGTTTAGAGAACTCTACAGAGAATTGGCTTTGAGGGTAAAACAGTAAAGTGGTAATTTGATATGTAAAAATGGGAAAATTATTATATCAAGACTACGCAGGGATAGCTGTTTGCAGAGTTCAATCTCGTGCTGACACATGAAAGGTTGACTCACCTACATAAAAAATAAAAAATAAAAAATAAAAACGTGCGGCCCGGTCCTACCGATGCGTTACAGTGTCTAAGCAAACATTTTTTGCATTATTTATTGTTACCGCTGTGTTATAGGAATATTCTATCGTGTTATTCTGAATAACACATCAATAGCACATTAAATAACTCCTGAATAACACAGAAAATATTCAGAATAACGCAAGGGAGTATTCTTATAACACGGAATATTTCTAGACCCTCAATAACACATTAAATAACTATAAGTTATTAATAAATATAAATTATGACATCTAAATAAATTGTTTTTGTTCTATAACACACTAATAACAAATTAATAACAAACTAATAGCACATAATAACACACTAATAACACATAATAACACAATTATACATTCCCTAGCCCGCAATATAATATGTGGGGAATATTTGTTGCGTGTTATACCGCGGGTTATGACGCCGCCCCACGTGTTATACAGCCGTGCTATGACACTCCTCTAGCCCGCGATATAACACAAATGGAATATTCTCCACGTGTTATACCGCGGGCTAGGGAGTGTATAATTGTGTTAATATGTGTGTTATTATGCATTATTAGTGTGTTATTATGTGTTATTATGTGTTATTAAGTGGGAGATATTTCTATACCCTAAATAACACATCAATAACATATGAATAACGCGAAAAATATTTAGAATAATGCGGGGGAATATGTTTATGCAATGGAATCTTTCTATAACGCATCGGTCGAAACAATTCGCGTGTTTTCATTATTTTTTCATTTCTTATGTAGGTTGGCCGACCTTCCACGTGTCAGCGGGAGATTGGCTCTGCAAGCAGGTCTGCATATGGAGTCCTGATGCAATAATTTTTCATAAAAATGAGCCATGTTGAAATCAGAGAGGTGGAATGTTGCTGCTTCCACACCCCCTTAAGCTGACCCGCATCTGCCAGGAGGGTCAATTTGTCTCACAGTGTCACGAAATTTGGTGGTGATTTTTTTGGAGAAATATTGGTTGTCTATTCAGTAGTTGGGATATAAGTAATATCAAGTTCTTGAGATTGAATCTTTTTCCTGATGAAGTGAAAGTCGGTTTTACTATGTTTTTGGTGTGACCGTGAAATACCAGATTGTTGGGGAGGGCCAAAGCGGAGGTATTGTCACAGTGAATGATGGTCATCTATGAGACGAAGACTTGAATTTTCTGTAGAAGTTGTCGAAATCAAATGAAGTTAGTGGTTGTTGTTGAGAGTGCCAGATATTCAGCTTCGGTTGACGAGCGAGCCACAATATTTTGTTTCCTGACTTGCCAGAAGATGAGGTTGTAGCCAAGGAAGGTGCAATGGATGGTGACCGAGCACTGGTCGCTTCGATCACATAGATTAACACAAATTATTTTTTTCGTTGTAGAGGTCCTTCACCTAGCTCCAAGAGCACCATCGGAGGGGCGAGCGGCTTGCCTGGATCTGTGAGGGCTTTGGGGTCAGTTGACCACAGTTCGGACCTCTCCTGATTATGAGAGGAAGAGGTAGACAAATCGGACAAACTGGTCGACGAAGCGAGCCATAGGAGCTATGTTCTATATTAGTGATTCAGTCCATCATAAGAAGCACTATAAGTGGCTGATAAGATTTTCTTAAAAAATCAATTAAATTTTTGAAATAATTTTGTAGTGCTAACTATTTTTGTACACTACACAGACCAAGAAGTTGAGTCGTGCTCCCTCAGTTGTAGAGTTGCATGTCCAAACTCATCAAGGTCTGGGGACTACGTGTGGGCCTTAGAGCATTCCCAACAAGTTGTTGTACGTTAAAATCCTTGATTTAAAAGTTTATTTTTGACTTTAACTATTGAAAGTATCAATTAAACAATGGTTTAATTATAGAAGAAGAGTTCAAGCAACTCTGGGAGAGGCACTTAGCCACTCAGGCCCAGGCTTTTGTCAGCAGCAGTGGTAATCAGTCTACCACTACGCAGTCCAAGTACGAGCTTTGGACTCAACCGACAAGGAAGAAGTAGGGGAGGGTTTATGACCTTTGAGAGAAGGGCATATCCTTAGAGGCCAAGCTCACCCATGGTACCGTACTGAGCTCGTTGAGCTCCTCACAACCATACTAGGAGGCTCTTGCCAGGCAGATGGCTGCAATGAAGGAAGAGATCCACGAGTTGCTTGAGGAGATGTTAGAAAGCTAGCATAAAATTGAGGATTCTATAATGCACATGGTGGAGACTTTAACAGATTGCCTGGGCAAGCGGCCAATGACATCAATAGAGGAGGATGAATAGTTTTTTTTTTTTTTTTTTTTCTTTGTAAACATTATTTTGAACATTTGTTGTTGAATTTCTGGTTAACTTTGCTATTCTTATTTAAGAAGATTTGTGGTAGTATCTTCCATTTTATTAATGATATTTTCATAACTTTGATCTATGATATGGTTGGATATAATGTAGTATGTGATGTGGATTATGTGTTGTGTGTAGGTTGTGAAAATATAATTGATCTTCTGAGTTTTTTTTTTTTTTTTCTGTGGTATAGTTTTGCGTCAGATTTAAATCCGTTTTGTGTCCAAAAATCTGATGCTAAAATGACAATAATATTCTGTCGTTCACCGATATTATCTGCAACAAGTTCGATGGTAATCCGACGATACTCTTTATCGTCCAATGTTTTTAGATGCAAAATTTGACGCACGTGTGGCCTAAACCAATATGATGCTACGACAATGCAAAAATCGATGCAAATTATCTACAACGAAATATTTTGATGTAAAATTGACAAAATTAACATTATCGATCCCCGATGTATCCACAAAAAATGGGATGTAAATCAGACTCAAATCTGATTATAAACCTAAAATATCGTCGAATTTTATTTCAATTTGCGTCTGATTTGGCAGACGCAAATTTACTTGATTCCTATAGTGAGACCATATTAAAATAAACCCAATCTTACCCTCGTAAAGTAGCAGAAATATCCATGGTTCCGTAAACGTGTAAATCTTGAATGTTTTCTTCATCTAAGTGATTAAATTCATCTTTAGATAATATCTATCATTCGGGATATTATTATTCGAAATACGCATCTCATCATTTAGATTGAAATCTTTCGAGATATATGATGGATACAAAATAAAAAAACCTCATTACCCATTAATTAAAAAAGCATGTTTAAAACTTATTTTTACCAAAAAAAAAAACACTATTTTAAATTTCTCACACCAATAATTTGCTTATTGTACGCTTTCTTCAAGAAAATAGTATTTAATATATTCTTTAGTTAAGCTATTATCTATTGCTTTTCCAACATAAGAGTAAGATATCCACATGTTTATGAAGTCCAAAATTTTAATTTCTATTACATTTAATAAAAAATCTAAAAAAAAAAATACAAAACTAGAAATACTTAAATTTATTTTCTTTAAAAAGAAAGAGTCGTAGATTTATCCGTAAATTCATGTATTCCTCTACAAAAAAAATCAACCTACAAAATGTGATCATAAATTGAAGTCATAATTATTGAAGTAGTTTGCAAATTGCATTTTCTTACCACAGACTATTTCAAGCCAATATTGGATATAATATATGGATACATCACAAGGATGCGGGCTAGTTTTAAAATTGAATTCCTGGCGAAGGAAACTATGTGCTTCATATTAAAAGCTATTATTTTCTCAATATATTTGCACAAACTGTTGTTAAAGTAATTGAAATGTTCACAGATTTTGCAACACATTGGATCTTATTTGATGATTGACAAACTATTTTTAGGTTTTCTTACAAGTTTTTTTTATCTATATAGCGTGGGATACTCTTTCATCTGTGTTCGTGACTTTTCGGTGATGCTGAGTGGCTTTGTTTACTGCTTCATTTCAAGTGCTCCACACTTTTCTACCCAAGTAATTTAGCTGTATTAGTATTGTTGGTGTACTTTGGCTGTCAATATGTAAGGTTTGATGGTTCTTTTCACCACAATTCTTTTGCTATGCTTGGTCAAGTCTATAAAACTTGGAAGGGTATTCTTGAACAGATATTACAATTATCTCAATTGGGCGACTACTCTTTCACCGTCTTTGTTTTTTAGCTAGATATGCTGACAACCTTCACTACATAAATACATAAATTGATTAAATCTGTGTCGGCTATATCAGACGTAAAACGAAGGCAAATTCGATGATAATTGAGATTAACATTAGATTTGCGTCCGTTTTACGTCTTTTTTTTTTGCAGGCAAATCGGTGGTTGAAAATGTAATTTATGTCACGTTTGCATCGAAAAAGCTCGACGTAATTTATTCCCGTCGTATTTGCATCTTTTTAGCATCAGTTATCGTTGAGGTCAAACATGCGTCTGAAGGCATGTCTAAGAAGTTTGTCGTTAAATTTATGTGTTGGATTACCGTGGGAATTTGCGGCAGATTATATTGAAGAAAGGCAAAAAATGACAGAAAATGATCGTCGTTTATGTGTCGAGATATTCCGCACAAATCAAATGCTAACCTACTACACAAAATATATATATATATCCGAGCACTGGTCGCTTNAAGAACCATCTTAATTTTAACTGGAATAATACTTCAGGTGGTAGTAACCAGCAATGGGGAAACAACCAATTAAACCCATTGGAAAACTGAAACAACCAAAGGAATAATAATAATAGATCTACTTATCCTCTAGGTTTCAACAGTAATCCATAATTTAAAAAAAAAAGAAGTTATCCATAAAAGAAGTGGCGTTACAAATGGGAAATTAGTTACAAAGTTAAGGAGCTACAATTAGAAATGTTGAGAATCAACTTAGACATATCACAAATTCACTAAGTAATAGATCCAAAGGAACATTTCCTAGTATTATTGAAAAAAATATGAAATACCAAAATAAAGAGCAAGTAAAAGCCATTCAACTTAGAAGCGAAAGATAGTTGGAAGGCAGGGCTCAAAAAGAAACTGAAGTAGTGAGAGAAGAAATTGAAAAACCAAAAGAGGATGCTCCGAAAGGTTCAGAAAGACCTTTTTCTCCATTGAAAATTGACTTAGAAAAACCACCACCTCCATTTCCTCAGAGAATTCTTCAACAGAAGTTGGATAAACAATTTTCAAAATTTATGGTAATTTTTAAGAATCTTATAATTAATATTCCATTTTCTGAAGACTTAGAACAAATGATAAGCTATCTAAAGTTTATGAATGATATTCTCAATAGAAAAAGGAAGTTTGAAGATAATGAGACTATCGCACTTAGTGAGGAGTGCAATGCTATAATTCAAAAAAAAACTTCCTGAAAAACTTAAAGGTCCTGGTAGTTTTACTATTCCATGTGCAATATGAGACAGATTTTATGGAAAAGCTTTATGTGATTTAGGTGCAAGCATTAACCTTATGCCATTATCAATATTTAATAGATTGAGATTAGGAGAAATAACCCATACTATTATAACTCTGCAGTTAGTAGGCCGTTCAATAATGTACCCTAAAGGAGTTATAGAAGAAGTCCTAGTAAAAGTAGATCAATTTATCTTTTTTGTTAATTTCATTATTCTCGACATGGAGGAAGATAAAGAGATACCATCATTTTGGGGAGACATTTCTTAGCCATAGGAAGAGCAATGATAGATGCATAGAAGGGGGAATTAACAATGCTCATCAATGATCAAACAGTTACCTTCAATACTTCAAGATCAATGAAATATCATGCAAAGTGTAGAGATGATGAATATTATAGAATGAATGTTATAAGATATCTGAGTGGATGTCATTTCAAAAATAATTATAAAGAGAAATCTGAAGTAAAAGATTTGGAACACGAGCAAGAAGATGAATTAGATCAATGTGAAGATCTTTATAAAGAAGATTTAAACTATGTTCGAGAAAGTTTTAAAATTTTGGATACCATATAAAAAGATAAATCATTTTGTTCATCAATAGAAAAACCTCTTGTACTTGACTTGAAGTTACTTCCCAAACATTTAAAGTATGCCTTTTTAGATAATTCCTCTACTTTATCAGTTATAATTTCCTCAAAGATAACTATAGAAGAAGAAGAAAGATTGATGAAAATTTTGAAAAATTTTAAGAAAGCCTTTGGATGGACAATTGGAAGAAGAATAAAGGTTGATGAAAATTCTGAAAAATTTTAAGAAAGCCTTTGGATGGACAATTGCTGATATTAGAATCAGTCTTTCAATTTGTATGTATAAAATTTATATGGAAGAGAACTGGAAACCAGGGCTGATCCTCAATGGAGAATGAATCCTATTATGAAAGAAGTTGTTAAGAAAAAAATCTTAAAGTGGTTAAATGCTGGAATTATCTACCTTATTTCAGATAGTGCTTGGGTTAGTCAAATTCACTACGTTCCTAAGAAAGGAGGAGTATCTGTTACTGTAATTGAACATAATGAACTAATACCAACTAGACAAGTCATAGGGTGGCAAATATGCATTAATTATAGAAAACTAAATCTTGCCATAAGGAAAGATCATTTTCCACTACCCTTCCTAGATCAAATACCAGATAGACTAGCTGGGAATAAATACTTTTATTTTCTGGATGGATATACTGGTTATCACTCAATACAAATAACTCCCGAGGATCAAGAGAAAACAACATTTACCAGTCATTGTAGTACATTTGCTTTTAGAAGAATGCCCTTTGGTTTATGTAATGCCCCTGATACATTTCAAAGAGGTAATTTTTTGAGATTTAATTGAAAAAGGGATTGAAGTCTTCATGGATGATTTCTCAGTGTTTAGAACTTCATTTGGCTCATGTCTAAAACATTTATTTAAAGTTCTCAAACATTAAGAAGAAGCAAATTTAGTCTTTAATAAGGAAAATGTCAGTTTATGGTGGCAGGAAGAATTGTATTAGGACATCAAATATCATAAAATGGTATGGAAGTAGATCCCGCTAAAATTCAAGTGATTGCCAATTTACCTTATCCAACCAATGTAAGGGAAATTAGGAGTTTTTTTAGGACATGCTGAATTTTACAGACCATATATTAAAAACTTCTCAAAAATTCCTAAGTCTTTATGCCATTTATTGGAGAAAGATGCAATTTTCAATTTTGATGAAGAAAGCCTAAAAGCTTTCAAGTTATTAAAAGAATAATTAGTCACTGCACAAATGATAGTTTAACTAGATTGGGGAAAACCTTTTGAATTGATGTGTGATGCTAGTGATTGTGCTATTGGAGTTGTTTTAGGACAAAGATATGATAAAATTTTCAAACTAATTTAATAAGCTAGTAAAACTCTGAATGAAGCCCAAATTAATGATAAAACAACTAAAAAAGATTTATTAGCAATAATATATGCTTTGGATAATATTTGATCATAGTTAATTGGAACTAAATGTATAGTGCATACAAATCATTCTGCTATTAAGTACTTAATGAAAAAGAATGATGTTAAACCTATACTTATAAGATAGGTTCTTCTTTTGCAAGAATTTGACTTTAAAATAGTGGATAGAATGGGGACTGAAAATAAAATTGCAGATCATTTTTCCAGGCTTGAATTAGAAAATCCAATCTATTTTGAGAAATAAATTAATGAACATTTTCTAGATGAAAAATTGTTTAATATTAATGAGTGACATGTTTCGTGGTATGCCGACATTATGAACTTTCTTGTTAGTGATATTATACCCTATGGAATGACATAACAACAGAAGAGGAAATTATATCTTAAGCTAAGACTTATTTTTATGTAAACAAGGGAAGGATCTGATTATTCAAAGATGTGTGCCTTTAGAAGAGACTTATGAAATTATCTAAAAATGTCATAATTCTGATTTTGGGGGACATTTTGGTGTTGATAAAACAACATACAAAATTTTACAATCTGGATTTTATTGGCCTACTATCTTTAGAAATGTTAATGCTTATATCAAAACTTGTGATAGATGTCAACATATAGGCAATATTTTAGAAGAAATGAGATGTCCCTCAATTATATGCTAGAAGTTGAAATATTTGATGTTGGGGATTAAATTTCTTGTGACCATTTTTACCATCTTTCAGAAATGTATATATACTGTTAGCAGTGGACTATGTATCCAAATTGATAGAAACTGTTGCTTTATCTTGATGTGATGCTCTAACTGTTGCAAAACTTTTAAAAACAAACATATTTTGCATATTTGGGATGCCGAGAGTTATCATAACTGATGGGGGAAATCATTTTAGAAATGCCATAATGGAGAAATTGTCAAAAAAATATCATATAAACCATAGGATTGCTACTGCTTATCATCCTCAGACAAGTGGTTTGACTAAATTATCCAATTGTGAAATTAAAAGAATTATGAAAAAAATTGTAAATCAAACAAAAATGGATTGGTCAGTCAAACTTGACTATGCTTTGTGGGCTTATAGGACTACATACAAACTCTCTATAGGAATGTCCCCATATAAGCTAATATTCAGGAAAGCTAGTCACTTACTAGTTGAACTTGAGTATAAAGCATATTGGGTGATTAAAGAGTTCAATTATAATTTGAAAGATGCTGGTGAGAAAGGATTATTACAATTAAATGGGCTTGAAGAAATAAGGAATGAGTCTTATGAAAGTGCTAAGATTTACAAAAAAAATATGAAAATGTGGCATGATCGAATGATTCTTACTAAAAATTTTCAGCTAGGGCAATAAGTTTGGCTATATAGTGCAAGTTTAAGATTATTTTCAGGCAAACTTAAGTCCAGGTGGATGGGCCCATTTGCTGTGATGAAAGTTTATCCTTATGGAGCTGTAGATATCAAAGATCCTAAACTGAGAAAATATTTAAAGTAAATGGTCATAGAATAAAAATTTATTTTAGAGTGGATCAACTTAAATTTAACGATCGAGTGATGTTGGGTCAACCAGAAAAGCACTGGTTACGTCAGGCTGACGACATTAAACCAAGCACTCTGTGGGAGACAACTCATGATTATCAGTTTGCTTTTGCTTTGATTATTTTTTATATGTGATTAAGAAAATTTGGGGTAGTATTTTTTAGATAATTTCATGCTAGTAAAGATTTTAAGACTTTATCAAGTGACTTAGATATGTTAGAATGAGTATTTAAACGTTAAGTTGCCCGATGCTAAATATAGTACTGGTGCTTAAGTGCCAATACTCGGTGCTTAAGCATATGCGATAAAAACCATGTGCAAAAATGCAATTTCTAAAAGTTTTAACCACCATTTGAATAACTTAAACGTGCCATGGTAGTTTTAGGACGTGCATATACGTTATTGGAAGGATTTAGACCTTTAAATAGAGGGGCTTTGTGATGGAATTTCACCCCAGAATCTTTTTTAGCCCTAAAGTATAAGAGAAAGAGAGATTTGAAGAAAATGTATTCATGGGAGATAGATTTAAACAAAAAGGAAGAGGACATGAGGAAGAAATTTATTACTCAAAGTGGAGATGTATAGCTGTTTCTTAGCCATTAGTATCAAAGGAAAAGCGGAAAAGATCAACAAAATTGTGGCTAACGTGGCTTCAATTAAGGTAAAGGTAAATAAAGTTAATGCACATCTAAAGCATATTGGGTGGAAATTAAAAATGAAATTTAGCCATACCAGTTATATAGAAGAAGCAGATANAATAACATATTATCCAGTTAAATCAACACAGATTATGGCTCAAACAAGAATCATTAGTAAAAAGTTAAGTAATGTTACAAGTAGTCCCAAATATCAACAATAAAATTAATCAAATATTTCATTACATAAGTTCAAAGAAATGCTGAAAATTAAAAGAGAATATAAAAAATGCTCCTCATCTCCCTCCACCTCCTCCTCTGCTGATGTCATTGGTCACTTGCCCTATTGATCTATTATACTGTTCGACATACGTGCTATGGGATTTTCGACCCTATGTTGGCCTTGCAGCATCTGTTCACACAACTGACAGAACTCTTCATTCAAGATAGTGCCTTGCCTAACAAGAGTATCTTGATTCGACTGTGACAAGCTCGGGGAACTTGTCGAAGTACGGGAGATCTCAGCCTCGAAGACTATGCCCTTCGCATCGAGGTCATAGGCCTCCCCTTCTTATCTCCCACGCCTATGTCCATAGCTCAAACTCGGACAGTGCAGTGAAATGGCCACGACTGTTACTTACGAAAATCTAGGCTGAGAGGCCAAGTGCCTCTTCCGAAGCTGCTCGAACTCCTCCTACATAGTTAAAATTAGTTTTTATTATTCAATTTGAATCGTAAGAGTCAATATAAAATTTAAATAAAAAAAAAACAACCTCTTACTCACATTCACTAGCTGGGAGTACTCAGACACCCGCTACTGCGTCCTCGGGTGTCGATTGGTTCGAACATGCAGCTCTGCAATGGTGGGATCACAGTTCAACTCCTTGGCCTTTGTAGCATGGAAGATTGGTTAAAATCACATAATTACATCAAACTTTGAATTTTTACATATTTATAAGAATCTTACTAACCTCCTCTAGTGCACTGTATGGGGGACTGATCCTCCAATATGCAGCGCAGTTCTCCTCGCCCCCTCTGTGGCCTGATTCGTATGCCTTTTCCTCTCAAAAGTAGGAGGGGCCCAGGCTATGGTCAACTAACCCTAGAGCTCCTCAACGATCCAGACAAGCCACTCGCCCTTTTGGCGGGCTGTGGTGAACATGTTCCCAGGCCGATTTCTGTCTTGAATCTCAATGATTCCTAGGATCCGGCGATGGTGCTCTGACAACCAGATTAAAAACTTCTGCAATGTAAAAAATAATCCATGTGATAGTATAAACAAATAAATTGAATTTATCATTTTGATTCAAAATACATTATCTTACCTCAAATTCTCTGAGCCACATGTACTGAGTAGCAACGTGGTTCTACTTCTCAGAGAAATATAATTGATCACATTTGCTTCGGATTATCTCTGTGACGTAGCAGTCCTAGGAATATGTGGTACACAATCTAATGAATCTGCTTAAGAAAATTAGTTACGTAAAAATATATAAAATGAAGAACGAACACAATTTAATGTTAAAATAACCTATAAGCACACATCAGTAGTAAAAGTGCCCTCATAGGGCAAGAGTTGAAGGGTAGGCTCAGAAGTGTGCTTGGAGCTGAAAAAATATGTGGTACAAAAGAAGGTGTGGCAGCAACAAGTGTCAAAACAAGCAGTAGGTGTCACAACAGGTGGCACAGAAGGTGGGGGAACAACAGGTGGAGGAGAAGGTATGGCAGTAGCGGGTGGGAGCAGGAGGCGCAGAAGAAGTGGCCCCAGTAGATGGGGGAGCTAATGGAGCATATGGTGTGGCAGGAACAAGTGGGGGAGCAATTGTGGAAGCAATAGCTGAAGAAAATAACCCCCTCTTCCTGCTCCAATACGCGGTCTCTAAGGTCCCAAAAGCTTTTGTGTCGATTTATTAGGCGCAAATCCAACTCACATTCCATTGCAACACTATTCTAGGTTCCGCTGTTTTTAAAATGTTTTTTGCATCACATTATTCGAGGTACATCTGACGCAAACTCCATCCCAAATATCAAAAATTATTTTCCTGCGACCTAACAACAACAAATCAGACATAAATATGTACGTCAAAAAAATCCTACGCAAATATCTGATGTTAACATCAACAACTCATGAAGTGCTAACATTTTGTTAAACCAGAAAGCACTCATTTATTTTCTCAATATTGGCTAGTTCATATCTTGCACACTCTAGATGAAATCGTATGTATTATGACACGTGTTGAATTATTTTTTAGCTCTTTTGATCATTTTTGACCATTTTGTTACGCTTTGTTTTGAGAATCTTTGCTGTTATTCATCTCAGTTCTAACTTCATAATCATCTACGGGATATCGTACCTTCATATTATTAAACGAAGATGAATAAGAATGCGTAAAGAGCAATATTTATGGAATAAATACCTGNTACCAACTAATACGCCATCCCCGCTCCTCCCTATTTCCTTCAAGTGCCCAATATCTCCTTCCCATTCCTCCACTCTCCCTTAGATTTCTTCTTCCGACAACTCCCCAACCATTCAGCTATAATTCTCGCACACTGTCACTCACTCTCTGGTTTCCTCCTTTTGATGCTCTGCGGAACAGCCGAGTTAGCATAATGGATGTGGAATATGAAGAGGCGAGATTTCTCTTCAAATTTCTCTTAAATTCAATATTTCTTTTCAAATNCTAGATTTCTTCTTCCGACAACTCCCCAACCGTTCAGCTATAATTCTCGCACACTCTCACACACTCTCTGGTTTCCTCCTTTTGATGCTCTGCGGAAGACCCGAGTTAGCCTAATGGATGTGGAATATGAAGAGGCGAGATTTCTCTTCAAATTTCTCTTAAATTCAATATTTCTTTACAAATTTCTCATTCTTATTGATTGATTNTCAAATTTCTCATTCCTATTGATTGATTTTTAGGTAAAAATAAGATCCATTTCATTGAATTCTCTCACTCTTACTTCTTTTCACAGGAGTATATTAAGAGCGCAAGAGGTGTTCAGCTCTTCACCTGCAGATGGCTCCCACTTTTTTCCCCACCGAAAGCCCTCGTTTTCCTTTGCCATGGTTTCTAACCCACCTTTCTTGGAAAAAAAAAATAGATTTAATTATGTTATAAATCATCATCATTATTATTTTTATTTATAATTACAGGTTATGGCATGGAATGCAGCGGTTTCATGAGAGGTATTAGACCAACTCTCTCTATATTAAAGTTTTCTATTGACTTTTACTCTTCTTAAAGATGATAAATTTGATGTAAGAACCAGCAGTTTTACTTTGTATTATTTTACTAATAGATAAATTGCTCTCTTCTTACCTGTCGAAATAATTTTTTTAAAAAGCTGCTGTTCGAAGACCTTTCCAATTTCATAGAATTAAATCCTGCTTCTTCCCATCTTAGTTCGGCGCGGCCCTTCAGTGAAAGCGTACTATTTTGGTGAAAGTGATTGCCTCAGTTGTGCAGGTGCTTTGAATGCACTTAACCTTGTTAGAGAGAGAGAGAGAGAGAGAGAGAGAGAGGGGGGGTTTGAGAGAAACATGTGGGTATAAATATAAAAAGAAATTTATCCTCCACCTTTCCTTTAAGTTTATTATCATTAATTATTTCTTCTATTGCTGTTTTGTTATCTCCTCCCTTGTATATGCTTTTATTTTCTTACTATTTTAGTAATCTTGCTTAATAAACACATCTCAGGATTTTAATTTTTATGTTTATAAAGGAATTGATAATAAGGAATAGACATGCAAACAATTTAATTCTTATGTGTTTACATTTATTACACCTAAATTTTTATATTTATGTATATGATGCGGTTACATCTAATGAACATAGAAAATGTCATAATATAAGCATAATAGATCTTTCATTCATGTATTTAGGTGTCTGATGACATAGAAATTCAGTTGAGTGTACGCAAATACCTGCTCAAAGGTCGGACATAATATCACCGAATTAATATTCATTCAAATATTCAACTCTCTTAAAAATTAAAAAATAGAGATCATATTAAAGAAGAATACATTGGCTTCCTTGGTATTCCGATCTCAATTTTATAAGCTATTATTTTTTTGATGGTGTGATGTGAAACTGACGGTGGTGATTTGCTTTGATTTGGTTTCCAGGGTGCGGAACGCGATTGGCGGCAGCAGGGTATGCGGTGTTTGGCATCGATTATGAGGGTCATGGGAGGTCCAAGGGAGCTCGATGTTACATCAGCAAGTTTGACAACATTGTCGCCGATTGCGACCGCTTTTTTAAATCAATATGCGGTTAGGAGCTTCATTCATCAGTCCAAACCATATTTATTTTTCCTCGGTTGTTATTAGTTGAATCAATTGATAACTTTGTTAGTAATTAGCTAACCAAACTCGTTGAACGCGCCCTGAGCCCCTCCTGACCATTGAAAATTGATTAATTTCATAAAATGAAATTTTTATTAAGTTCTCAGCATTGATTTCTCAAAACTGATTGATCGTATCTTTTGAAATTTTACTAGGTCATAAAAATGGTTTTTTCTTGATGGCGCCAACTCATAACTATTAATTAATATATTTGAATTTCTTACTTTAATTTGGGGAAAAGGATTAATGTTCTGATTAAACTTAATAAACACGAAAGGTTTATTAGTTTATTAATGGAATGGCTTCTGGAAGAAGCTCGTAGTTATGGAGATTGGCCATGCGGCGGGCCATCAGAACATTTGACCTATATCCATCCAAATTGGAGGCCATTTAATATCAGAGTAATTGGTATCCTCTACATGCCTATACATGTTCTCTTGAATTAATGAAATCGTTCATGCTGAAAGGTTCATATGGTAATATTCATGAATGAATTTCATCTTTCACCATACTATTTATCTTATCTCAAAAGTGTTGTGTGATTTTATAATGGTATGGTGCTAATTTTACATATTTTTGAAATATTGGCTTGCATAAAATTATTTTTAAAGTAAATTATATGTGCATAAAGAATGCAATGACTAATATCTAATTTCAATTTTGAAGAATAGCATATATTTTTTTTGGCCAAAATTCTGTTCTTTCAAGATCTCTCAGATTTTTTCTTCTATGAACTTTAATTTGACTGATTACTTTTGCCTCTAAAACGTCGATTAAATAATCACTTTAAAAAATCTCTGAATTAGAACTTGTATTTATTTTAGAGCTTGATAATTGCTGTAAGAGTTATGACTTAGCAAAAAAAGGTACATTATTTATGGGCTAGGTATGTATCATTAATGAACTTGTTATGATGGCACTGGAAAACCACGCTGTTGTGATTCCATTTTTATGTAAGCTTCGTTCGGCATTTTAGTTAAATGCCGAAACGTTTACTAAATCAAGTTGGTCTATGTCAAGGTGGAAACTAATTAATCAGTTAGCTGCCGAGTCATTTTCTACTCAATTTAAGTATGAATTTCTATTTAGTTGATTTTAGATGACTTGAAATATTTATTTTTTATTAATGAAATTTTGGGCTTATGCATCCCAACCAGCCAAATTAGCCGGATGAAGGATGAAGGGCTGGTTGGTTGGTTGCATAAATTTGGTCTCTGATTTATCAGTCTTAAAAGAAGCCAATTTGAACGAATTTTTAACATTACATACATGTATTGTTTGCGTTCCCACATATGAGATTAAAATATCCAATATTGTACTTCTAATTATCTGCAGAGAGGGAGGACAATCAGGACAAGCGCCGGTTCTTGTATGGTGAATCNTCAGTCTTAAAAGAAGCCAATTTGAAAGAAATTTTAACATTACAGGTATTGTTTTGCGTTCCCACATATGGGATTAAAATATCCAATATTGTACTTCTAATTATCTGCAGAGAGGGAAGACAATCAGGACAAGCGCCGGTTCTTGTATGGTGAATCCATGGGAGGAGCGGTAACACTGCTTCTACACCGTNGCAGTCTTAAAAGAAGCCAATTTGAAAGAATTTTTAACATTACATACATGTATTGTTTGCGTTCCCACATATGAGATTAAAATATCTAATATTGTACTTCTAATTATCTGCAGAGAGGGAGGACAATCAGGACAAGCGCCGGTTCTTGTATGGTGAATCCATGGGAGGAGCGGTAACACTGCTTCTACACCGTAAGGACCCCACCTATTGGGATGGAGCCGTCCTCGTAGCGCCCATGTGCAAGGTAAATATAAATGTGCTCTCTATACATTCTGTATATATATATATATATATATATATAAGTTATGGTATCAACAATATACACGGTCGGGATTCGGATTTGGTGCACTCAGGTGTATTTAGAGTATACCTTGAGTACACCTAATACGTGCATGCGAATCATCCCTATGTAATGATTTTTCATTTGTTGGGTTCATTTATTAAGCAGATATCAGAGAAAGTGAAACCCCATCCATTGGTGGTGGCCGTGTTGACAAGAATGGAGGAGATCATCCCCAAGTGGAAGGTGGTTCCCACCAAGGACATCTACGACAATGCTTTTAAGGACCCCATCAAGCGCCAAGAGGTTACATCCATTTTTTATTCATTAAGATATTATTTCCTATAATACTTGGGTAAACATTCTTTAATAAAAATTAAATATTAAAAATTAGTTTTAATTATACAGTCTTTTGCTTTTTATTTTCTTGGATTTTTTTTTTTTTTTTTTTTGCTTCAAAAAATTTGACTTTTTTCGTTGAACTTATGTAGATTGAAATTATTTTGGATTAAACTATTTTTAATAAGGTATAACCTCTTACATTCTTAGACTACTTCAATGGAGCAGTGAGTCAGATTCAAATTACTTGAATTAGAACTAAGAAACTGATTTGAATCATAGTTTGATAAAATTGTATGTAGTTANTTTTGGAACATATTCAAATTACTTGAATTAGAACTAAGAAACTGATTTGAATCATAGTTTAATAATATTGTATGTAGTTTGTATCATTTTCAGTAATGAAAGTTCATAGGTGATCTAATGCATCAATTTCCTCTTGTCAATGTGGTTTTCTCTTAAAGATCTAGGATCTTTGTTGTTTCTGAGTTTTGAAGTGATTCCTTATTATAGTGNCTGCCTGAAGGGTTAGTTTGTCTCGCAGTGTTACAAATTTTGGTCGGTGATTTTTTTTTTTGTTTTTTGGAGAGAATATCAGTTGTTTGTTTAGTAGTTGGGATATAGGTAATATCAAGTTCTTGAGATTGAATCTTTTCCCTGATGAAGTAAATGTCGATTTCACTATGTTTTTGGTTTGGCCTTGAAATATCGGATTGCTGGGGAGGGCCAAAGCGGAGGTATTGTCACAACAAATTATGGTCAACTATGAGACGAGAACTTGAATTTTTTTTAGAAGTTGTCGAAATCAAATGAAGTCGGTGGTTGTTGTTGAGAGTGTCTGATATTCATCTTCGGTAGACGAGCGAGCCATAATATGTTGTTTCCTGACTTGCCAGAAGATGAGGTTGTAGCCAAGGAAGGTGCAATCGCTGGAGACCGAGCANCTTTAGAAGTTGTTGAAATCAAATGAAGTCGGTGGTTGTTGTTGAGAGTGCCTGATATTCATCTTCGGTAGACGAGCGAGCCACAATATGTTGTTTCCTGACTTGCCAGAAGATGAGGTTGTAGCCAAGGAAGGTGCAATCGCTGGAGACCGAGCACTGGTCGTTTCGATCACATATATTAACACATAAATTATTTTTTATGTTGTAGAGGTCCTTCACCTAGCTCCAAGCGCACCACCATTAGATCCGCCAAATCTTCGAGATTTGGGGCAAGCATTGCCTTGAAAGACATGTTCTTGATAGCCCATCGGAGGGGAGAGCGGGCTGCCTGGATCTGTGAGGGCTTTGCGGTCGGTTGACCGCAGTCTGGTCCTCTTCTGATTATGAGAGGAAGAGGCTGACAACTCGGGTAAACTGGTCGACGGAGCAGGCCATAGGAGCTATGTTTCATATTAGTGGATCAGTTTACCATACGAAGCACTATAAGAGGCTGGTAAGATTTTCTTAAAAAGCAATTCAATTTTTTAAATAAATTTGTAGCACTAACCAATTTTGTACGCTACACGGACCAAGAAGTTNATCGGGTAAACTGGTCGACGGAGTAGGCCATAGGAGCTATGTTTCATATTAGTGGATCAGTCCACCATACGAAGCACTATAAGAGACTGGTAAGATTTTCTCAAAAAGCAATTCAATTTTTTAAATAAATTTGTAGCACTAACCAATTTTGTACGCTACACGGACCAAGAAGTTGAGTCATGCTCCCTCTGTTGTAGAGTTGCATGTCCAAACTCATCAGTGATGTTTGGAGACTGCGCAGTGAGCTTCGGAGCATTCCCAACGAGTTGTTGTAGATTAAAAATCTTAAATTAAAAGTTTATTTTGACTTTAACTGTTGAAAGTATCAATTAAACACTAGTTCAATTATGCAAGAAGAGTTCAAACAACTCTAAGAGAGGCACTTAGCCACTCAGACCCAGACTTTTGTCAGCAACAGTGATAGTCAGTCTACCACTGCACGGTTCGAGTACAAGCTTTGGACTCAGGAGACAAAGAAGTAGAAGAGGAGGGTTTATGGCCTTTGAGAGAAGGGCATATCCTTAGAGGCCAAGCTCTCCCATGGTACGGTACTAACTTCCCTTAACTCCTCACAAACAGACCAGAAGGCTCTTTCCAGGCAGGTGGCTGCAATGAAGGAAGAGATCCACGAGTTGCTTGAGGAGATGCTAGAAAACTACCATAGAGTCGAGGACTCTATAGTGCACATGGTGGAGACTTTAATAGATTGTCTGGGCGAGCGGTCTCTATAGATTATCAATAGAGGAGGAGGATGAATAGTTTTTTTTCTTTTATTTGTAAACATTATTTTGAACATTTGTTGGGGAATTTTTGGTTAAATTTGCTATTCTTATTTAAGAAGATTTGTGATAGTATCTTTCATTTTATTATTGATATTTTCATAGTTTTGATCTATGATATGGTTGTATATAATATATTATGTGATGTAGATTATATGTTGTGTGTAGGTTGTGGAAATATAATTGATCTTCTGAATTTTTTTTCTGTGGTACAACTTTGCGTCGGATTTGCATCTGTTTTGTATCCAAAAATCTGATGCTAAAATGACAATAATATTTTGTCATTCACTGATATTATCTGCAACAAGCTCGATGGTAATCTAATGATATTCTTTATTGTCCGATGTTTTCAAATGCAAAATTTGACACATGTGTGGCTTAAACCAATGTGAGAGTACGAAAATGCAAAAATCGATGCAAATTATCTGCGTCAAAATATATTGATATAAAATTGACAGAATTAACATTATCGATCCCCGATTTATCCATGAAAAAAATGGGATGTAAATCAGACTCAAATCCGACTATAACTATAAACCTAAAATATCGTCAAATTTTAATTCAATTTGCATCTGATTTGGCCGACACAAATTTACTTGATTCCTGTAATGAGACCCAGATTAAAATAAACTCAATCTTACCCTTGTAAAGTAGGAGAAATATACATGGTTCGTAAACGTGTAAACCTTGAATGTTTTCTTCATCTGAGTGAATAAATTCATTTTTAGATAATCTCTATCATTTGGGTTAGTGTATTATTATTCGAAATATGCATCCCATCATTTAGATTGAAATCTTTTGAGACGGATACACAATAAAAAAACTCACCACCCATTAATTAAAAAATTATGTTTAAAAATTATTTTACCAAAAAAAACACTACTTTAAATTTCTGACACCAATAATTTGTTTATTGTGCGCTTTCTTCAAGAAAATAACATTTAAATATTCTTCAATTAAGCTATTATCTATAGCTTTTCCAATATAAAAGTAAGATATCCATATGTCCATGAAGCCTAGAATTTTAATTTCTATTACATTTACTAAAAAATCTAAAAAGAAAATGCAAAACTTGAAATACTTAGATTTATTTTCTTAAAAAAAAAGAGTCATAGATTTATCCATAAATTCATGTATTCCTCTACAAAAAAACTTTAACCTAAAAAATGTGATCATTGATGCGTACTAGAAAATTCGTAGCGGTAGAGTAATGGATTATCGTCTTAGCGTTGCACGAAAATCAGCACACACTCAGATGAAAATGAATCAAGGTCTAGTAAGCGGTGGTTGACGGAGGTCAGCGGTGAGCGGCGGTGGTTGACGGTCGTTGTCGACGGTTAGTGGTGGTCGACGACGATCGACGATGGCAAGGATGATCTTAGACTTAAGCTCTTTCTCAAATCTTCAAGTTCTCTCTTAAGCCTCCTCCTCTTCATGTGAGGGGTGAGACTCTATTTATAGTGTTTTGAGTGCAATTAATGCAGGAATATGAATCATTTTGATCGGACGGCCCGGAGAGNTATGACGTTTGATGGACATTTGAGTGCCTTAACAAAATCAGAATTGAGCAATCTTGGGCTCTTTGGATTCGTCTTTTCGAGACGCTCGATTCAACTATAAACTCGCTAGATTCGGCATTCGTTTGACCATTCAAATGCCTCTGGAAATCCGCCAAGAGTGGTTTGATGATTTGATCTGGGCTTGATTTGAATCAGATTAGATTGACTTTCATATCATTAGATCTGTCTCATCGAGCCGATCAGTTTGACCATAAGTTTGCTGAAATCAGAATTCTAGATGACTCTTAATCAAAGTTTGGATGTTTAATCAAAATTCTAAATATTTGGATGTTTAATCAGTTTAATCAAAGTTTGGATGTTTAATCAAAGTTTGGATGTTTAATCAGTTTAATCAAAATTCTAGATGACTCTTAATCATAAAATGAATGTCCTAAATATTGAAGTAGTTTGCAAATGGCATTTTTTTAGCACTGACTATTTCAAGCCAATATTTGATATAATACATTGATACATCACAAGGATGTGGGTTAGTTTTAAAATTGTATTCTTGGCAAAGAAAACAACGGAGCTCGCTCACTTAAAACTGTTTGAAAAATGGCCTTAATTAATCTAAAACCTTAATATATCAACGCAAACTTTTGTTCAAGTAATTGAAATGTTCGCAGATTTTGCAACACATTGGATCTTATTTGATGATTGACAAACTATTTTTAGTATTTATATAGCATGGGCTACTCTTTTATCTCTGTTTGTGATGAGCGGCTTTGTTGGCTGCTGATTTTCAAATGCTCTACACTTTTCCACGCGACAAATTTAGCTATATTGGAATTGTTGCTGTATTTTTGGCTGTCAATATGTAAAGTTTGATAGTTGTTTTCACCGGAGAAATCTTTCGCTATGGTTGCTAGATATGATGTCAGTCTAAACTACATAAATTTAGTGATTTTGTGTCAGCTATATTGGATGATAATGGAGATTATTGTCAGATTTGTGTCTGTTTTACATCTTTTTTTCAGGTAAATCAGAGGTCGATAATGTAATTTTAAGTCTTGTTTACATTGAAAAGGCTTGCGGTAATATATTTGCATCATATTTGTGTCTTTTTTTTGTCAGTTATCATTGAGGCTACACAGTCGTTTGAATGCGTGCCTAAGAAATTGGACGTTAAATTTATGCATCAGATTATTATCGGATTTTGCGGCAGATTATATCGAAGAATGACAGAAAATGATTGTCGTTTGTGTGTCGAGATATTCCACGCAAATTAGATGTAAATCAAATGCTAACCTGCTGCACAGAAAAAAAAAATAATATAAAAGAACGATTACATTTGGATAAACAATGTATAATACAACTAACATATTATCCAGTCACATCAACAGAAATTATAGCTCAAACTGAAATCAATAATAAAAAGTGAAATAATGTTACATGTAATCTAAATTATCAACAATAAAATTAACCAAATATTCCATCATATAAGCTCAAATGAATGCTGAAAAATAAAAGAAAACATAAATAATTCTCCTCGTCTCCCTCCTCTACTGTCGTCATCAGTCACTTGCCTTGATGATCTGTTGTACTCTCCGTCATGCGCGCTATGGAATACTTGACTCTATGTTGACCTTGCAACATTTGTTCACACAATTGATGGAGCTCTTGGATCATGACAACAACTTTTCTGGAAAGAGTATCTTGATTCGGCTGTGACGAGCTCGGGTAACTTACTATAGTACGAGAGGTCTCAACCTCGAAGTGTATTCCCTTCGCATCGAGGTCATAGCTCACCCCATCTTTTTTCCCACCGCTTGTGTCCATAGCTCCAACTCGGACTGTGCAATGGTAGAATGGCTACCACTACTACTGGCAGAAGTCTGGGCTGAGAGGCTAAGTGCCTCACCTTAAGCCACTTGAACTCCTCCTATAGAATTAACACCAATGTTTAATTGTCACTTTGAATCGTAAGAGTCAATAAAAATTTTAAAAAAAAATTACTCACATTCACCAGCTAAGAGTGCTCGGAGACCTACTGTTGCATCCCCGGATGCCGATAGGTTCAGCCAAAGTTCTACAACAGAGGGCTCACGGTTCGACTCATTGGCTTGTGTAGCATATGAGATTGGTTAACACCGCATAATTACATCAAAAATTGAATTTTTAAATATTTATAAAATAGTATTAACCTCCTATAATGCTCTGTATGAGGGATTGATCTTCTAATATGGAACGCAGCTCCCCTAGCCCCCTCTGTGGCCTGGTTCTCCTGGTTTGTCTGTCTCTTCCTCTCATAAGTGGAAGAGGTTCATGTTGTGATCAACTGACCCTAGAGCTCCTCTCCAATCAAGGCGGGCAACTTGCCCTTTCGACGGGTTGTGATGAACTTGTCCCATGTTGATGCCAGTTTTGGATCTCGAAGATTCATCAGATATGATGATGGTGCTCTGACAGCTAAGTTAAGGACTTATGAAACATAAAAAATAATCCATGTGTTATAATAAAATAAATAAAATTTACAATTATGATTCAAATTACATAATCCTACCTCAAACTCTCTAAACCACATGTACTGAGTAGCAGCAAGGTTCTACTTCCAAGAGAGATAGAGTTAATCATATCAGCTTCGGAGTATCTCTGTGTCGTATTTCACGAGCAACTTTTTAGGAATGAGTCTGCTTAAGAAAAGTTATTTACATAAAATATAAAAATGAGAACGAACATAATCTAATGTTAAAAATAATTTACAAGCCCCCCTCCAATGCCCTCATAGGAGCAGGACTAGAGGGACCATGTTCAGAAGTTGTGGCTGGACCTGGAGCAATAAGTGACACAGAAGAAGGTGTGGCAGCAACAACTGGGGGAGAAGGTGTGGTAGTAGCAATTGGGGGAGCAGGCGGCGCAAATGGTGTGGCAGCAGCAGGTAGGTGAGCAGGTGGAGCAGATGGTGTGGCAGCGGTAGGCGGGGGAGCAGGTAAAGCAGAAAGTGTGGTAACAACAGGTGGGGGAGCAAGTGTGGAAGCAATAGCTCAAGAAAATCACCCCCAGTTCTGATAAGTGGCCACTAAGGTCCCCAGAACGCGTGGTCTCTCAGGTGGTTAACTACCTATACCACATGAAACCATCTGTAATAAGATAGAGACATTGATAAAATTAGTACTAGCAATAAAAATAATTATGAGCAAAAGTAAAAGTAAACACAAGAAGGTGCAAAACATTAAACATGTTTTAAATATGCCAAAAAAATTTGAGAAGACATAAGTAGCAAATGTAAACACTAAAAGGTGTCAAATTAAAGTAACACACATCTCACAGCTACGTAAAAAAACAACAAAACTAAAAACAAAAGTAACAATAACCAATAATCCAAAATTACATACCATTATTATTATGGTTCATTAGAAGAACTCGTCGTTGAAGTTGAACTTCAAATTTCTTCTTCAGTCTCATCATCATTCTCATCCATATATTTAGAAACCATTTCAAAAATCCCAGTGATATCCTCTAACACAAATCTTTCATCATTTTTGTCGGCTTGAATGTGAAAATCTAACACAACTTTCTCTTGGTTAATGGCTTCTATAGTACTTTGCAGCTCAATAGTTTTCCTTTGTTTATTCTTCATAACTACAACCCAATCACTTCTATCCCTTGCTCTATCAGGGTATCAAAGGTAATAAACCTAGGTATCTTAGTGTGTCAGAACAAAAGAAACAAATTTTACATATCACCTGATTATTTTGACTTCGATGATATCATAAGGGGTAGGTGTTCGTGTTCCTCCATTCGGAACAGGATCGAGCCACTAACAATTGAATAAGTATACGATGTGTGCAGCATCACCCAGATAGGGCTGTAAACGGCCAAGCTTGAGCGAGCTCAGGCTTGGCTCGTGTTCGGCTCTTTTGAAATTGTTCGTGTTCGAAATCGGCTCGTGTTCGAAAACGGCTCGTGAAAAGTGTGTTCGTGTTCAACTCGATTTAAATATGAGTCGTTCGGATTATCAAATTTGTTAGATTCAGACTTGGCTGAATTTTGAGTTTTGTCTGTTATGTGTTTCGGCCTAGAAAGAAGATAGATTAAGGTTTCGACGTGGAAGAGAAGATGGTAAGACTCAGAATCATGTTTGCTCTGATACCATGTAGAAATTCAGAATAATGCTGAATAAAGTGGATGTTTTATTGTTTCATTGATATGAACAGGGGTATAAATAACCCTTACAAGAATCCTATAATAAGAAAAATAATAAAAAGTAAATGATGTGAAATGAAAGATATATCACCTAATTTCTCTAACAATCAATTCACATTATTTATTAGGAGATATATGAAATAATATAAAATAGGAAAACAAATAATTTCAAATCCAAAAAAATAAATATAAAATAGGAAAAAATATCCCCTTAATTCTAAGAAAATAATTTATTTATCATAATTTTTTACAAAAATAATTTATTTTTTATTATAACTCCTAACAAAAAAAAATTTTCCCCTTCTTAAATTGATATAGCTTGCCACGTGCTAGGAAGGCCTCAATTAAATTTTAATATGCTCCTTTATTATTATTATTATTTTTATAAATAAAATTTTAAATTTTAAATTAATCATTTAAATTTGAAGCACCGGCGTGATAAGGTACTAAAAAGTTCAGTAAACCTACGAAGTTAAAGTAACCACCAGCCATCCTGGCTCCTCCACTGCGTCCCACCTTGTCTTCTTGTGCTAATTCTTTGTGGCCTCTCCACCATATTTAACATGAACCCCAATGACCGAAAAAAAAAAAAAGTTAGAATATATATGAAGTGTATTATAAGTTGTCTTACATCGTAAGAATTTTTCAATAAACTTGCATTCCTCAACGAAGCTTGATTACAACCTAAGCACATGGGATACTGATTGTGGCCGAACTGTAAAACTTATGCAAAAGCATTTGGTTGGACAAATCAAAGCGATAAACAAGCAGGACTAACACATGAAAATCAAATATTAAATGAGTTATGGGCAAGAAGTAGAAATATTACTAATTAGTGGAGGATTATTATACTCTTGTCCATCAGAAACAAGACACATGAATCTGGAGGAGATTCAAAGCATCAGGAAATAAAAGGTAGGGCTGAGGAAGAGGGGCAGGCCAGCTTATTTTTTTCAGAAAAGTCAAGTTTATTATAAAAATAAATTAATTAAAAAAATAGCACATTAATCTAAATTAAAATGTGAATTTTATTATGATTGATAAATTAAATATTATTACAAGCATTTCAATTTATTTTATATTTTTTATATATTACAAAAATAAATATCATATTTTAATGAAAATTTTCATATCATATAAGAAGTATCATTATTTTATTTTTTAATATCACTATTTTAATTTTCAAAAATGAAATACATTTTATTATGCATAAGTAAGGCAATATGTACATAAAATTTGAAGTTTAGGTGTTAGATATGTAAATACATAGGAATTGAGAGGTATGTATGCAAAGTTCGCGATCNGATGAAATACATTTTATTATGCATAAGTAAGGCAAAATTTGAAGTTTAGGTGTTAGATATGTAAATACATAGGAATTGAGAGGTATGTATGCAAAGTTCGCGATCATACAAATCCTGAGTCCAAATCCCACGTAGGTTTGTGGAAGGATATTGTTGCCATTTAAATGAAGAAATGTTTGACTGTGGTTATTAGTAAAACGTGTGACTTTGCACTCTATTGGCTACTTTTATGATAGTTAAGGAGATGGATTAATCTTTTAAACAGAAAATTAAAATTTTATAATAGTAAGTTGAACATTTATATATGCTTAATTACCGTCTAAAAGCATTAATAAGCTAAGTTTTTTTTAAATTTAATATTTAACAAATTTAAAAAGTTTAATGAGCATCTCTTAGGACCCCTTGCTAATGAGTGAGTTATTACAGATATTAACCTTTTGTTTGATAGTCTAGTCAAACTCTCTCGATAGGAGTTTTCATCTGAGGATCAATAGTAGATAACGAAACTAGAATAGCCGACCAGTAAAGGCAGATCGATCTAGTCAATTCTTTTCGACCTAAAGACTATCAAAGGTTGGCTAGCAACCTCGATTCAGCACGCATAGAGGAATAAGTTTTGTCGAATAGTCAAAAATTTAGATTATGGTTCATTACTATGTCATTTCCTATCTCTCATATCTTATGCTCTATTCTTTATGTGCGATTTATGAACAAGTGAGGATTCAAGATCCTAAAATGTGTCATAAGCGTGGATCATGCCACAGACAAGAAGAGGAGTGGCGCATAGAGAAGAAAACCTCAACAAAGACACTAGTAACATGTAGTACATTAGAGAGTTTGTGTAGCTTCAAAGCCAAGAGTTGAAATACCAAATGATAGATGCCCTTAGAGAGGCATTGGCTCGAGGAAAACAGAAGAACTCCCGAGAAGAAGGATTAGTGCCCAACGGCCAAAGGGCACCCTGGCTTGTGGAAGGGGAAGACAATCTCAGTACTTTAATAGAGTTGGGTCCGCACTAATGGATAGACAATGATTCAAGTGCATTGAGGTACCTCACCAACCACAGAATGCATTCTTTCAGCATATTTCTAAAGTTAAGCCCTTAAAGAGATTCAAACTCTCTGCTCTAGAATCATACAAGAGTCAGACTGATCTGACCTTCCCGATAGCCTCCTTCGAGTTGACCATTTGTTTGTTAAATATCACAAACGCAATGAAGTGTGGCATTTTCTTCACGATGCTGAGGCGGTCGGTCGTCAGGTCGTTCAATGGATTGCCACCAACAATGATCACTTCGTTCGTGGATTTCAAAATGATATTTGTGGTGCAGCTCGCTAGTGCCTAGAAGCACTGAAAGAGTTCACAAGTTCTTCTACAGATATGCAGGGTCTGAATGAGAGCATCGGCTCATTCACTATTCAATTCCAAAAGTAGATGTTGGATGTTTCACATTTGAAACCTGTAGTGACACATGACGCTCTCACCCAAGGGCTTAAGGAAGGTATGTTTTAGTACGCTTTAGGCTTGCAGCAACTGAAGACCTTAGCCTGGTTGTTGGAGCTAGCCAACGACCACATATCGGTCAAAGAGTACAATACTAACTCTGCTTTCGTTAGAGCAGAGACTTCATGTTCGCCCATGGAGAGGGAGAGGGGTGAAAATACTACCCTATAATGAATCAGATACTAACTCTGACAATACTAGCTCTGCTTTCAATTCTGAAGTTTCTCACTTGTGATCGAGTATGACATCAATGAATGACATATCATCCTGGGGTGAAAATACTACCCTATGATGAATCCAAAGGCAAAGTGATTGTTTCACTACTCCGCGGGGCTAGCTAAACTAATTTCCCACTACATTAAAAAGACATAATTTATTTTAGTTTTTTGGGTTTGGTATCCCTAAAAAGGCAAGTCTCATTATATAATTATATCATAAGATATAATTTTGCTTAAGAACACTCTTGATTAAAATAGTGTCTATTCATTTATTTGGAACATAACGGTAGATATCAAGACTGTTATGTGGCATTTCAAGAGAAATTGGCTTAAATTTAGAAAAAAATTATTGTCATAAGCCTACAAAGGAGAAGTTGGGAGCAAGGGATACTGAGAGATCTGATGGTTACTCCAATTTTTCTTATAATTGGGCTCTATTAATTTGAAGGTGAAATGATAAATATTATTCAACAAGATAAGCCATCAAAAAGCCTAGAATAATCGAGTTTTGTAGCAAAGCCAGCAAAACTACCTTAGAACTTAGGCTAAAGTGAGATCTATCAATAAGGTAGAGGCTCAAACCTAATTAAAAATGCGAAATTTATGGGTTGCATTCCTATCGAGGAATGAAACCCATCCCAACTCTCCTAGGCTAGCAACCCTTTTAGAATATGCATCCAGCAAACACCTCCAATGCTTTAAAAATATGAGTCCAGTCACATACACCATAATGGTAGTCAATTTTTTTTATTATTATTATAGAAATGTGTTGGAACTTACAACCCAATCTTGAAGATCTAGTGCCCATGTAACGTATGCTCTTCACTCGAATATTTTTATTATTTTAAAACTTCAAACTTTCTTATTCAAAGATGATGTTAGTTCAACAGAGTTAATTCAGAATCATAATACGATCAATCGAGATATGATCAATCAAGGAAAATTCAATTAATCATTTTATTTTTGTTATGAGTGAGACACTGACTGTGATGTGTAGACTGTGAAAGAGTTATGCAAGTTCTTATATAATGCATATTAGAAAATTTATTAAGGCTAATCAATATGAAATACAGATCCACTCCTTAAAGGCTAGTGGCGATCCTTACAATTTGGATTCTCTCTTCTATGCAAAGAGTGAAGGCCCTGAAAGATGAAGATAAAGTACAATACGATGCTATCAGATGTTGTTGGTTAACCTTAATTATTAAAATTTTTAATTGATTTTATTTAAGTTGATTACTATTAAATGCATTCTGACGCAGTGTCTATCAGTGTAAAAATGCAAATCTATTATTAATTTATGAATTTTATTATTTAAATTTTGGTTATGATTTACATTTTTGAAAAAATTAAGTTAAAGTGAAGGTTAGATATAAAAATCCGCATTTTAAGAGCCTAATATAATACAAGCCCAACTAAGCACAAAAAAAAAAAATCAGAAAAAGTAGATATTTCTAACCTGTATACAAGCATAGAAGAAAGCAAGTAAAGCAAACTAACTCAATAAACCAAAGAGGTGGCTAAATACCACCTTTCAAAAAAAAGAAGAAAAATATGGGGCAACCGAGTGTCTGCCCTTCACATAGTCCAGCCTAGACTACTAAAATCCCGCTAGTAGCTTGACTTTCTAAGTGTCCTGGATTTGTGTTCTGTAAGTTGAAGATCATCCTTTAGCTTTGTTTCCTTGTTGACGTTCATCCTCACTTTGTCTCCTTATTAGGGTTCGCCCTTGCTTCGTCTTTGAGCAAGTCCCATCAAGACACAATGAGCATCAAAGCTAGCCAACAATGACAATCTTGAATCTAGACTCAATGAGGAAAAAAAAACATACACTTACCAAAACACTTTTGAAAAATATTTGCACAATAAACAATATAAGCATACTCATCACACGTCTTCTTTGGACCTAGAACCATGCTGTGGCACTAGGCATTTCTGCAGAAAATAATGTCAGTAGGGTAATAGTTTTCCTAACATGCAGTTTATTTAAATGTACATAAGTCTAAATGTCCTTCGACAAAGGCAAAAGACATAGCCTCATCTACATCCAATCAAGCAGAAAATCAGTGGTAGAGAGTGTTTGTGAGTTAGAAAAGACACACAGAAGAAAGATTGACCTAACTTAAATCTAGGTTTGTGAGTTAGAAAAAATGTTTAATAGTGTGGTGTGTAAGGTTGTTACTTGACATTTATGCTTAGCTCGGGTGGTTAAAATTCAAATGACTTACATAGCCCTGTCCGATCCCATGCTTTGTCGGATCACTGATAGCTCCCATCCATCATCCGTTGTATTTGATTCTATGTGGTAACGCACTCTACAGATCCCACCATCCGCCAAACTTGGCGTTCTCCATCAGATCCACACCCTTTAGGTCATGATCTTGTGCAACATGTGCACCCACTTTGAAAACAACAAAGCCACAACGATCAAATGGTAATTTACTTGAAGACCTGGACTTGAATGCAGGGCCAGTGGTCCGAATCCAGCCCGACGATAAAATGATAATTTATTTGAAGGCCTGGAGTTGAATGCGGGGCAACCAAGAAAAGAGGGGATTCGTACGTCTACTGAACTAGGATTTCAATCCATATATAGATATGCAATAATATATTTATATATTGAAACAAATTCAAATTTTGGTATTATTAGACACCGAAGTTAACCCAACATAAAAATAGGAGGCAACTGATACACAATTAACAAATTTTTATCATCATGCGTGAATCCCAAGGCGTGTTACAAATCTTAGTGCAACTTTTTATTAAGAAATATTCAAACTCACATTAAAAATCATCAAAAACTCCAATTTTGATAAACTTCCATTCAAAATGATCGGCTTGAAGAGACAAATGCAATGACACCAATATTGACCAAATCTGAGTTTAATCAAGCCTAGATTGAGCCATTAAACTACTTTGAAAGCTTATGGTGTTTAATTTGATGGTCAAACAGATTTCAAATTTGACAATATTATAATCAAATCGAGTGACTTGATGAGACGATTTCAACAAGTCCAAGATCAATCAATTTCTGCACTATTAAAAAACTAAAATTTCTGCATAATATTGTTCAATCAAGGGGGATCTCTACACGTTGTCGATGAAGTGGTTTGAATTTTTTCATTAATTACCGCGAGGCTTCTTCTAAAAATTATAAATAGAGCCTCAGTCTTCTTATGAAAAGGGACTAAGATCTGAACTTGACAAAGGATTGAGAGGAGAAGGAGCTAAATTCTTGTGTTCTACATCCAAGATATGGTTTGCTTCTCACTCTTGTCATCATTTACTATCGTCGGTCACTGCTTGCCAGCCTCTGTTCACCATCATCGGTGGCCTCTTGCTCGTTGCAATGAAGCACTTTGTTGAACAATGACCAACATTGTGAAGTAACGAAACATTGTGCGGAGTAGTGACCGACGTCGCAGAATATGTGATTATTCTACAAAGCAACACTTCATATTGAAGGTTGCGCAACGTCGCAGTCAAAGGAAGATGTACCAAATTCAGGCAACTGCAGCTGTTTCAGACCGTTTTGCAACACAATTCCTTCTACATATGAAAATTGAAACTATGTGATATTTTCTCACTGGGATATATTTAACCATGCTAGGCTTTGTTATTTTTTTATTTTTTGGATTTTTCACGTAAAAATTTTTATTATCATTACTTGTGTGTTTATGCATGATTCTCGTACACTCTTATCACTACAAATTCTTTAGCACACATAAAAAATAAAGCAATATATTGAGTTCATCAGTTCAGTTACACTCATTATATAAATTATCTCTATGTTGAAACTCAACTTTATAGCTTCTTTTAGGATAACGCTTTCAAGTGATACAGGACAAATAGACAATCATCTACCGACTCGAGTTTCAAAATCTGCACGAAATTTCCCTCCTGGCTGCCTTTTCTCGTTCTAGGTCTTAAAGATTAAAAACTAAAAATCTGTTCGAATCTGATCTGATTTCTAATTTTTTTTTATTTCGTGAGGTGGAGTGTGGTGTTGGTTTGGGAGCAGACCGGCGGACCGGTGATTTCGTGAGGTGGACCGTTTAGACTACGCCTTACAGTTGTGACTTTTGTTGGGTTGTGGTGGGCCGCACGTAACATGTGATCGGAGATTTAAAGTCTTCGGAAATTGGATATTTGTTTGATTTTATTAGGAAAATATTTGTCACGATAGTTTTAAGATTGAAGATTTATAGTCAGACCGCACCCGTGAAATAAGTTGAATCTCATAGTTAATTTAAGCATTTTCAAAATAGATAGATATCAACATTCCAACAATAAAATAATGACTTAATATTAGTAATTTTGTAGTCAGATTGAATATAAATTTAAAAATGAACAAGAGTTTATTAGGCAAAAAAAATGAATGAAAATTTTTTAACATTTTTTTGATAAAAAATAATAAAAGAATTAGTAAAATTAAATATGAAAAATGCAGAATAATAATGAGTAATCTATATCATGAAAGTTTTAAGATGAACTCTGAAAGTGTATTGTAGGAATTTAGTTAGCAGGAAAATAATAATTGTGTAAGGAGGAAGGTACACAAGCTTGAATGAAAGTTTCTTCTTCCATGCTCCCCATGAATAGAAAATACAAGCATATAAAGGAGGTTTAGAGAATTCTAGAGAGAATTGGCTGGTTTGAGGGTAAAACAGTAAAGTGGTAATTTGGTGTGTAAAAATGAGCCACGATGACGTCAGAGAGGTGGAATGTTGCTCCTTACGCACCCCCTTAAACTAACCCGCATCTGCCTGGAGGGTTAGTTTGTCTCGCAGTGTTATGAATTTTGGTGGGTGATTTTTTTTTGGAGAAGATATGGATTGTCTGTTCAATAGTTGGGATATAGGTAATATCAAGTTCTTTAGATTGAATCTTTTTCCTGATGAAGTGAAAGTCGATTTCACTATGTTTTTAGTGTGACCGTGAAATACCGGATTGTTGGGGAGGGCCAAAGCGGAGGTATTGTCATAGTGAATTATGGTCAACTATGAGACGGGGACTTGAATTTTCTGTAGAAGGTGTTGAAATCAAATGAAGTCGGTGGTTGTTGTTGAGAGTGTCGGAATTCAGCTTCGAGTGAGCCACAATATGTTGTTTCCTGACTTGCCAGAAGATGAGGTTGTAGCCAAGGAAGGTGCAATGGTTGGTGACCGAGCAGTGGTCACTTCGATCACATAGATTAACACAGATTATTTTTTATGTTGTAGAGGTCCTTCACCTAACTCCAAGAGCACCACCATTAGATCCGTTGAATCTTCGAGATTCGGGACAGGCATTTCCTTGAAGACATGTTCTTGATAGTCCATCGGAGGGGCAAGCGGTCTGTCTGGATCCGTGAGGGCTTTGAGGTCAGTTGACCACAGTCTGGGCCTCTCCTGATTATGAGAGGAAGAGGCAGACAAATCGGGCAAACTGGTCGATGAAGCGGGCCATAGAAGCTATGTTCCATATTAGTGGATCAGTCCACCATACGAAGCACTAAAAGTGGCTGGTAAGATTTTCTTAAAAAATCAATTCAATTTTCGAAATAATTTTGTAGCGCTAACTAATTTTGTACACTACACAGACCAAGAAGTTGAGTCGTGCTCCCTCGGTTGTAGAGTTGCATGTGAAACTCATCGTGTTTAGGGACTGCGCGTGGGCCTCGAGGCATTCCCAATGAGTTGTTGTAGGTTAAAAACCTTGAATTAAAAGTTTATTTTGACTTTAACTATTGAAAGTATCAATTAAACACTGGTTTAATTATAGAATAANTCTCATAAATAGAAAATACGAGCATATACAGGTGGTTTAGAGAACTCTAGTGAGAATTGGCTTTGAGGGTAAAACAGTAAAGTGCTAATTTGGTATGTAAAAATGAGAAAATTATTATATCAGGACTCCGCTCATGCAGACACATGGAATGTTGGCTCACCTACATAAAAAATGAAAAAAAAATGAAAACGCGCAATCGGACCCAACCGATGCATTGCATAGTCTAAGCAAATATTTTTTGCGTTATTTATCCTTACCGTCATGTTATAGGAATATTTTATCGTGTTATTCTGAATAACCCATCAATAACAAATTAAATAGCACATGAATAATGCAGAAAATATTCAGAATAACGCGAGAGAATATTCCTATAACACAGAATAATTCTAAACCCTCAATAACACATTAAATAACTATAAGTTATTAATAAATATAAATTATGACATCTAAATGAATTGTTTTTGTTCTTTAACACACTAATAACAAATTAATAACAAACTAATAACACATAATAACACGCATAATAACACAATTATACACTCTCTAGCCCGCGCTACAACACGTGAGAAATATTCACTGCATGTTATACCGCGGGTTACAACGCCGCCCCACGTGTTATACAGCCGCGCTATAACACTCCCCTAGCCCGCGGTATAACACGAATGGAATATTCTCCACGTGTTATATCGCGGGCTAGGGAGTGTAAAATTGTGTTATTATGTGTGTTATTATGTGTTATTAAGTGGGGGAATATTTCTATACCCTAAATGACACATCAATAACACATGAATAAAGCAAAAAATATTTAGAATAATGCGGGGGAATATTTTTATGCGATAAATCTTTCTATAATGCATCGGTTGAACCGATTCAGGCGTTTTCATTATTTTTTACACTTTTTATGTAGGTTGGTCGGCCTTCCACGTGTCAGAGCGAGATTTGACTCCACAAGCAGGTCTACATGCGGAGTCCTGATGTAATAATTTTTCGTAAAAAATGAGCCATGTTGAAGTCAGAGAGGTGGAATGTTGCTCCTTACGCACCCCCTTAAGTTGACATGCATCTGCCTGGAGGGTCAGTTTGTCTCGCAGAGTCACGAAATTTGGTGGTGATTTTTTTTAGAGAAGATATCGGTTGTCTGTTTAGTAGTTGGGATATAGATAATATCAAGTTCTTGAGATTGAATCTTTTTCCTGATGAAGTGAAAGTCGATTTCAATATGTTTTTGGTGTGACCGTGAAATACCAGATTGTTGGGGAGGGCGCGGAGGTATTGTCAAAGTGAATTATGGTCAACTATGAGACAGGGACTTGAATTTTCTGTAGAAGTTGTCGAAATCAAATGAAGTCGGTGGTTGTTGTTGAGAGTGCCCGAAATTCAGCTTCGGTTGACGAGTGAGCCACAATATGTTGTTTTCTGACTTGCCAGAAGATGAGGTTGTAGCCAAGGAAGGTGCAATGGTTGGTGACCGAGCACTGGTCGCTTTGATCACATAGATTAACACAGATTATTTTTCACGTTGTAGAGGTCCTTCACCTAGCTCCAAGAGCACCACCATTAGATCTGATGAATCTTCGAGATTCGGGGCAGACATTGCCTTGAAGACATGTTCTTGATAGCCCATTGGAGGGGCGAGCGGCCTGCCTGGATCTGTGAGGGCTTTGAGGTCAGTTGACCATAGTCCGAGCCTCTCCTGATTATGAGAGGAAGAGACAGACAAATCGGGCAAACTGGTCGACGAAGCGGGCCATAGAATCTATGTTCCTTATTAGTGGATCAGTCCACCATACGAAGCACTAAAAGTGGCTGGTAAGATTTCTTAAAAAATCAATTCAATTTTTGAAATAATTTTGTAGCGCTAACTAATTATGTACAATACACAGACCAAGAAGTTGAGTCGTGCTCCCTCGATTGTAGAGTTGCATGTCGAAACTCATCGGTGTCTGGGGACTGCGCGTGGACCTCGTAGCATTCCCAACGAGTTGTTGTAGGTTAAAATTCTTGAATTAAAAGTTTATTTTGACTTTAACTATTGAAAGTATCAATTAAACACTGGTTTAATTATAGAAGAAGAGTTCAAGCAACTCTGGGAGAGGCACTTAGCCACTCAGGCCGAGACTTTTGTCGGCAGCAAGCACAGTCCGAGTACGAGCTTTGGACTCAGGCGACAAGTGACCAAAAGAAAATATGTTGAGAATTTCATACCTATTTTTTTACTTTTTTTTAATGATATTCAGGGAGGTCAAAGCCCTTGAAAGTTGGGTGCAAATAAATACGGAAATAATATTATCGGGCGTAGAATTGGAGATTTTAGAGTGACAGACTAAAATCTCTAATTCAATCCTATCGTTTGGGTGCTGAAGTGTAGATGTTAGCCCTCAAGTGAGGGGAATGTGGGAGCTTCGAAGTGAGAGCTGGTANCTGTAATTATAAACTACTCCCTGTGGGATCGATATCTAGGACTCCATTAGAGCCCTATATTACTTGAGCGATGCGTATACTTGCGTTGATAAGTGTGACTTTACAATTTTTGAATATTTATTACGTTCATATTTATCTTATATTTTAAGCATATATAAAGTCGGCGGTCAATAAGGAAGAAGAAGGGGAGGGTTTATGACCTTTGAGAGAAGGGCATATCCTTAGAGGCCAAGCTCTCCCATGGTACCATACTGAGTTCTTCGAGCTCCTCACAACCATATTAGGAGGCTCTTGCCAGGCAAGTGGCTGCAATGAAGGAAGAGATCCACGAGTTGCTTGAGGAGATGTTAGAAAGCTAGCATAAAGTCGAGGATTCTATAATGCACATGGTGGAGACTTTAACAGATTGCCTGGGCGAGCGGCCAATGACATCAGTAGAGGAGAATGAATAGTTTTTTTTTTCTTTATTTTATTTGTAAACATTATTTTGAACATTTGTTGTAGAATTTTTGGTTAACTTTGCTATTCTTATTTAAGAAGATTTGTGGCAGTATCTTCCATTTTATTAATGATATTTTCAGAACTTTGATCTATGATATGGTTGGATATAATTTAGTATGTGACGTGGATTATGTGTTGTGTGTAGGTTGTGGAAATATAATTGATCTTCTGATTTTTTTTTTTTTGTGATACAGTTTTGCGTCGGATTTGCATCTATTTTGCTTCCAAAAATCTGATGCTAAAATGTCAATAATATTATGTTGTTCACCAATANATTTATGTGTCGGATTAATGTCGAAATTTGCGGCAGATTATATTGAAGAACAGAAAATGACAGAAAATGATCGTCGCTTGTGCGTCGAGATATTCCACACAAATCAAATGCTAATCTGCTAAACAAAAAAATAATATAAAAAAACGATTACATTCACATTACCTACATGCAACAAACAATGCATACCACAATAACATATTATCCAGTTAAATCAACACAGATTATGGCTCAAACAAGTATCAATAGTAAAAAGTTAAATAATGTTACAAGTAGTCCCAAATATCAACAATAAAATTAATCAAATATTTCATCACATAAGTTCAAAGAATTGCTGAAAAATAAAAGATAACATAAAAAATGCTCCTCATCTCCCTCCTTCTCCTCCTCTACTGATGTCAAATGTCGCTTGCCCTATTGATCTATTATACTGTCTGACATACGAGCTATGGAATTTTCGACCCTATGTTGGCCTTGCAGTATATGTTCACACAACTGACAAAACTCTTCATTCATGATAGTGCCTTGCCTAACAAAAGTATCTTGATTCGGTTGTGATGAGCTCGGGGAACTTGCTGAAGTACAGAAGATCTCAGCCTCGAAGGCTATGCCTTTCGCATCGAGGTCATAGACCCTTCCCTTCTTATCTCTCATCGCCTGTGTCCATAGCCCAAACTCGGACTGTGCAGTGGTAAAATGGCCACGACTATTACTTATGGAAGTCTGGGCTGAGAGGCCAAGTGTCTCTCCTGAAGCTGCTCGAACTCCTACATAATTAAAATTAATTTTTATTATTCAATTTGAATCGTAAGACTCAATATAAATTTTAAAAAAGAAAATAATTTCTTACTCACATTCACTAGCTGGGAGTACTCGGACACCCGCTACTGCGTCCTCGGGTGCCGATTGGTTCGAACATGCAACTCTATAATGGAGGGATCACAGTTCAACTCCTTAGCCTGCGTAGCATAGAAGTTTGGTTAACATCACATAATTACATCAAACGTTGAATTTTTACATATTTATAAGAATATTACTAACCTCCTCTAGTGCTCTGTATGGGGGACTGATCCTCCAATATGCAGCGCAGCTCTCCTCGCCACCTCTGTCACCTGATTCGTATGCCTTCCTCTCAAAAGTAGGAGGGGCCCAAGCTGTGGTCAACTAACCCTAGAACTCCTCAACGATCCAGACAAGCCACTTGCCCTTTTGGCGAGCTGTGGTGAACATGTTCCCAGGCCAATTTCTGTCTTGAATCTCAATGATTCCTAGGATCTGGTGATGGCGCTCTGACAGTTAGATTAAAAACTTTTGCAATATAAAAAATAATGAATGTGATAATATAAACAAATAAATTAAATTTATCATTTTGATTCAAAATACATGATCTTACCTCAAATTCTCTGAGCCACATGTACTGAGTAGCAACGTGGTTCTACTTCTCAGAGAAATATAGTTGATCGCATCTGCTTCGGATTATCTCCGTGACGCAGTAGTCCTAGAAATATGTGGTACACAATCTAATGAATCTGCTTAAGAAAATTAGTTACGTAAAAATATATAAAATGAAGAACGNCAGTCCTAGGAATATGTGGTACACAATCTAATGAATCTGCTTAAGAAAATTAGTTACGTAAAAAATATATAAAATGAAGAACGAACACAATCTAATGTTAAAATAGCTTATAAGCACACATCAATAATAAAAGTGCCCTCACAGGGCATGAGTTGAAGGGTAGGCTCAAAAAGTGTGCTTGGAGCTTAAAAAATATGTGGTACAGAAGAAGGTGTGGCAGCAGCAAGTGTCAAAGCAAGCATTCGGTGTCGAAACAGATGGCACAGAAGGTGGAGGAACAATAGGTGGAGGAGAAGGTATGGCAGCAGCAAGTGGGNCCAGAAGAAGGTGTGGCAGCAGCAAGTGTCAAAGCAAGCATTAGGTGTCGAAACAGATGGCACAGAAGGTGGAGGAACAATAGGTGGAGGAGAAGGTATGGCAGCAGCAAGTGGGAGAGCAGGAGACGCAGAAGAAGTGGCCTCAGCAGATGGGGGAGCTAATGGAGCATATGGTGTGGTAGGAACAAGTAGGGGAGCAAGTGTGGAAGTAATAGCTGAAGAAAATGACCCCCTCTTCCAGCTCCAATAGGTGGTTTTTAAGGTCCCAAAAGCTTTTGCGTCGATTTATTAGACACAAATCCAACTCACATTCCATTGCAACACTATTAGGTTTCGTTGTTTTTAAAACATTTTTTGCATCACATTGTTCGAGGTAAATCTAACGCAAACTCCATCCCAAATGTCATAAATAATTTTTCTGCCGCCTAACAACAACAAATCAGACAAAAATATGTACGTCAAAAAAATCCTACGCAAATATCTAACATTAACATCAACAACAACTCATGCAGTGCTAACATTTTGTAAATGGTTAAACCAGAAAGCACTCATTTATTTTCTCAATATTGGCTAGTTCATATCTTGCACACTCTAGATGAAATCGTATTATGACACGTGTTGAATTATTTTTTGGCTCTTTTGATCATGTTTTACCATTTTGTTACACTTTGTTTTGAGAATCTTTGTTGTGTAATCTTTGCTGTTATTCATCTCAGTTCTAACTTCATAATCATCTACGGGATCTCGTACCTTCATATTATTAAACGAAGATGAATAAGAATGCGTAAAGAGCAATATTTATGGAATAAATACCTGNCTAGGTTTCGTTGTTTTTAAAACATTTTTTGCATCACATTGTTCAAGGTAAATCTAACGCAAACTCCATCCCAAATGTCATAAATAATTTTTCTGCCGCCTAACAACAACAAATCAGACAAAAATATGTACGTCAAAAAAATCCTACGCAAATATCTAACATTAACATCAACAACAACTCATGCAGTGCTAACATTTTGTAAATGGTTAAACCAGAAAGCACTCATTTATTTTCTCAATATTGGCTAG